>JAGFNQ010005771.1:427389-454219 GCA_024364735.1 Boesenbergia rotunda | reverse complement strand
TCCCGACCAAGGTAGTCTCTACTACTCCATATGAGATTTGGAATAGTAAGAAACCTCACTTAACTCACCTTAAGATATGGGGTTGTCCTGCTTACGTAAAGCGGGTTGTATCAGACAAATTGGATGCTAAGTCTGATAAATGTCTATTTATTGGATACCCTAAGGAAACAAAGGGTTACCAATTCTATCATCCCTTGGAACAAAAGGTGTTTGTTTCAAGGCATACTGTATTTCTAGAAAAAGAATTTCTTTTACAAGAAAACAGTGGGAGTGGCTTTGAACTTGATGAAGTTCAAGAAACTCCAATAGACATTACAGAGACACCAAGTCTAGGCCCACAACCGATAATTCATAATGATGAGCTATCAGTTGAACCTAAAACTACACCACCTCTTCGTAGGTCTGATAGGACACGCAAAATTCCAGAGAGATACGGATTTCTCGTAAGTGAATCGAACGACGTGTTGCTCATTGACGATGACGAACCTATTAGTTATGAAGATGTTCTGAAAAGTTCAGAAAGTGACAAATGGCTTGAAGCCATGAAGTCGGAAATAGATTCCATGTACGAAAATCAAGTATGGGACTTGGTTAACCCACCTGAAGGGATTAAACCCATAGGGTGCAAGTGGGTTTTCAAGAAGAAAACTGACATGGAAGGTAATGTTGTTACCTTTAAGGCTAGATTAGTGGCAAAAGGATATCGTCAGAAACAAGGAATTGATTATGACGAAACCTATTCGCCAGTAGCTATGCTTAAATCCATTCGGATGCTCCTAGCCATAGCAGCTCATTATGATTATGAGATATGGCAAATGGATGTGAAAACAGCTTTCCTTAACGGAACCTGCTTGAGGACGTATACATGATACAGCCTGAAGGTTTCACATCGGTTGATAAAACAAAGGTATGCAAGCTTCGACGATCCATATATGACTGAAGCAAGCATCTAGGAGCTGGAATATCCGTTTTGATGAGACAATCAAAAAGTTTGATTTCTCACAAAATCCTGACGAACCCTGTGTGTACAAGAAGGTTAGTGGGAGTGCAGTCGTATTCCTAGTATTATATGTCGACGACATCTTACTTATAGGAAACGATATTTCAGTCTTACAGACAGTTAAAATTTGGTTATCCAAAACTTTCTCCATGAAAGACCTGGGAGAAGCAACCTATATCCTTGGGATTAGAATCTATAGAGATAGATCAAAACGGTTGCTTGGTCTTTCGCAGTCTACATATATAGACCGAGTGCTAAAAAGGTTTAGCATGTCGGAATTCAAGAAAGGTTACCTTCCCATTAGGCATGGGAGCAACCTTTCAAAGTCTATGTGTCCGCGCACAGAAGACGAGAGGATTTGCATGAATAAGATTCCCTATGCATCCGTGATAGGATCTATCATGTATGCTATGTTATGTACTAGGCCTGATGTATCGTATGCTTTGAGCGTCACAAGTAGATACCAGTCGGATCCAAGAATGGATCACTGGGCGGCTGTCAAGACAATCGTTAAGTACTTAAGAAGAACTAAGGATGTGTTCCTAATATATGGAGAAGGAGATATGGTAATACGTGGGTATACAAATGCCAGTTTCCAGACAGATAAGGATAACTCTAAATCGCAGTCTGGATACGTATTTACTTTGAATGGAGGCGCAGTATGTTGGAAAAGTTCCAAACAAGACACTGTAGCGGATTCCACCACGGAAGCGGAATATATCGCAGCTTCGGAAGCAGCAAAGGAAGCATTCTGGATCAAGAAGTTCGTCTCTGAACTTGGCGTGGTTCCAACCATTGATGAAGCAGTGCCGGTTTACTGTGACAACAATGGAGCTATTGCACAAGCAAAGGAACCCAGGTCTCATCAGCGATCCAAACACGTGCTTCGCCGCTATCATCTGATCAGAGAGATTATAAGTAGGAATGACATACAAATTGAGAGAGTTCCCACTGAAAGGAATATAGCGGATCCTTTAACTAAGGCCTTGCCTCAAAGCAAGTTTGAGGGTCATGTTAGAGCCTGTGGTATTGGATACCGTAGCGATTGGCATTAGGCCAAGTGGGAGTTTGTTAGTGATATGAGAGAAGTGTCCTAAGGCAATCGCCTTATGATTGTAAAACATTTATATTAATAAATGATAATTCACTATTTGAGTATACATGCTTGTGTATTTGATTGGAATCTTAAACTCATCTACTGAATGTCCGCAATACAACTCACAGCATAAGAGAATTTGTGATGAGATCACAACTAGTGATTATCTCTAAATGCGCAAATGTGAAGTATTGAAAATATCCCTAGTCGATGAATTGATAAAAACGGACACTATCAATTCTGTTGAGACTAGCATGGGTTATTCTCTAATCAGCTGATTCTCACTGGCTGGTGACATTTGGATGTCCGGAGATAAACATGGATGCTAGTTAAGGGAACTAGTTCATTGGAGTGACTAGCTGTAAGACTTCATATGGGAATCTACATGTAGATATGTCAATGAAGATCTTACTGCGGCTTAAGTGCGATGTTCCTTTGACTTGCGGTGTTCAAGTCATCTTGGTCATAGAGACTTATACTTTGACATCTTAAGCAAGCATCTCCAAGGAGGTGTGGACCCAGGATGATCGGGTATAAGCCGAAGTGCCCGAAGATGTTTGAACAACCTACAAAGGATTCACCACTCCTTGCGAGGAGATGTATACCCAGGCCTATCGTCGGATTGTTACTCAAAGCCTCTGGCCAGAGCATATCATGTTTAGAGTGAGAGTCTCTAAAATACATGAGAGTAATTAGAAATCCAAAGGATGAGTAAGACATTACTTGGGCTAGGCGTGACGTAGTCAGCCTAGTGGGGACTGACACCATTGACCGTGTCCTGAACCAAGTGGGTATAAGGTGGTGAAGGGAATGGGGCATGATTCATTAGAGCTGCTGAAGGGTTTCAGAATAATTTCTTCTGAGGTCAAACCGTTGATCTTTCGATTAATTGGGGATCATGATGTACTACTAGGTGCCACTCATGATCGTTCTATAATTAGTTAATTATAGACGGCCAACATAAATCGAAAGCCTATTTAGTCACACGCACTACGAGTAATCCGAGGGATTTAAAACGAGTTAAAAATTAGATTTTCCGATCAAGAGAAATAAGTCGAATCTGAGTTAGTCAGAGGCGCATTAGAAGCTAAAAATGGCTAAGTCTTTTGAAGGCTTTTTGGGCGAATTAAATGAGTTTAATTCGCGACGGTCCGGGTTGGGTTTGGCCGACCAAAGAGGGTGTTAACCCCTCTTTGGTGGCCGGCCAAATAAAAGAGAAAACCAATTTAATTGGTTTAATAAATAAAATAAATATAGCGCGATTTATTTTATAAATTATGGATAAATAAATTTGTATAAAGAAATTTATATAAATAAAATTTATAGAAATTTATTCTTTTATGGAAGATTAAAATAATCCATGAGTTGGTTCATCTTAATTTTATAAAATCAATTATGAATTGATTTATCCATAATAAGAAAGTTTATAAATTTCTTATAAAATTTATTCCATAATTTAAAGAGAAGAAGAATTAGTTTTTATTATAAATTAGTTTATAATAAAGACTTGGTTTAAACGGAATTAATTCATAAGAATTTATAGGATAAATTTCTTATGATAAATAATTAGTTTTATTATAAAGTTAGTTATAATAAAATTCATAAGAGAATTTATAGGATAAATCTCTTATGATAACTAATTTGTTTTATTATAAATTGTTTATAATAAGACTAGGCTTAAAAGGAATAAGCAATAAGAAAATTTATAAGATAAATTTCTTATAACTAATTCCATTAATTCGGTTTAGAGGGAGACTTAGCAAAGGAGTTTCTACTATATAAAGGAACCAAAGGCTAGCCTTAATTCTAATTGAGTAATTAAGAGATTAATTATTCTCTCCCTCTCTTCTCTTCTCTCCTCCTTCTCTTCTTCTTTCCTTAGGGCCGGCGCACCCTAGCTCTCTAGGGCCGGCGCACCCTAGTTCCTCTAGGGCCGGCGCCCAATCACAACACCAAGGAGGTGTTGCCGTGAGCCTCTAGAAGAAGAAGAACC
The DNA here is from genome assembly GCA_024364735.1 of Boesenbergia rotunda. Lineage (NCBI taxonomy): Eukaryota > Viridiplantae > Streptophyta > Magnoliopsida > Zingiberales > Zingiberaceae > Boesenbergia > Boesenbergia rotunda. The sequence goes on along the minus strand of JAGFNQ010005771.1, from coordinate 450,130 downwards.
CGAACTAGAAGAAGAAGAAGCGGATAGCGACTCCTCTCCTCTCGGAATTCGATTCCGTTGCTTCTTGTTGGTTAGTTTCTAACTCTTCTCTTGATCTTTCAAGTTGTGCCTATAGAGAATCTAGTAGTTCTCGTCGGCACAAAACTCGTGACTTTGCGAAGTCATCCCGAAGAGAACTCGGCGTGGACGCGAATAGAGGCGAAGCTTCCAAGGGACGCTACGGTTGGATCTCGTCCCTTACTTCGAGTTACGCGAGGTACTTGGTAAATTAGTTTACTTTTCGCAAACTTTTATTTTATGATTATGTCGATACACTATAAGGTTGCATGCTAGATACGAAGTTAAAATAATTTAGGAAATTATTTTATGCAAACTCTTCCGCTGCACGTAAAAATTTTGAATTTTACGAACTCGTATCCTTGTCGACATGCACCCGGTCCCAACATCTTTATGTTTCAGACCTACGTAAAAAACCCTATCATAACACATGATTTCAAGCCGACACAGGGCCTGAAATCTTTTATTTCAGGCCCACGCTAGGCCTGAAATATTTCTATTTCAGGCCCACGCTGGGCCTGAAATATTTCTATTTCAGGCCCTCGCTGGGCCTGAAATCTTTTATTTCAGGCCCAGCGTGGGCCTGAAATCTTTTGATTTCAGGCCCACGCTTGATCTGAAATAAAAGATTTCAATCTTTTTTAATTTTAAATCTTTGTTATATATTAATATATTTATTAAATATTATTTAATATATTAATTTATATAAATCAAATATAAAAATTTATCTCTCTAAATTTTTAAAATTAGTTGGAAGATAACTTTCGTTAATGGAAATAATTTTTCTTTCTTTACCTTAAGTTTTTTAGCCGATTCCTAAATATATTATTTTAAAATGACAAATCTGAAAAAGCAGATTCCGTTGCCTCGGGATTTGTTACTGAGAAAGAGAAAGAGAAAGACTTTTTTTTTGCGGAAGGGGTATAAACGGATGTTCACTAAAATCAATACGCCCTTTGGTAAAAATGAAACCATAGTACATCTTTTGGTAAATACCAATTCTCAGGTACGCCCTTTGGTAAATTGCCGCAATATCAACCATTTGTATGAATAGATAAATTCGTGTTGTAGTAGTTACCAAATTATAACTGATATTGTAGTAATAGAAGCTACAATTTATAGTTGCAACGACGTAAATGTTGTTTAATGTGCGTATATTATATATGATTTTATACATTGTTTGACATATATCTATTTGTATTTCACGAGCATGATCTACTTTATTGCACCATGTCACTATAATTTTAGCTACTTTTTCTATCTTAGTTCGGATAATTGTTCTTTGTTGATTTTCATTGATAGGATAGGTTTTCGGAGCAAAATAGAGCAAGTTTAGATGAAATGATAGTAAGACATAGTCGTATGCCAAGGAGACACACACATGAACAGGACTGCACTGCAGACCGAATTTAAAACTGTCATAACTTCATGCTTGGTTGGAGTTTTGGATTGTTCTTCCTATCAAAATGAAGAGGACATCAAGATAGAATTTTATTTTGGACCTCAGGCTGTGAAAACAACATCTAGCAGTGCTAAAGGGAGCCACACGACCATGCCTCCCTTAGACTTGCTCGTGTGATGTGACACACCCAGACTATATTGCAGACTGATCTTGTAACATCCATATCTTTTTTCTCGATGGGAATCTAGGGGTGTTCTCTACATCAAAGTTGAAGAACACTTCAAGATTTACAACATTGTTGAAGATACCAACCAGAGAAAATCAGGTCTTATGGGGGCACAGGGCCATGCTAGTGTGACACGACCATGCCTCCGGCTAGATTGCACACCAAAAGAAAAATGGTCATAACTTCTTGCTCAGTCGGATCTCAGGATATCCATAAATGAAAATTGAAGAGAACATCAAGATATATAACTTTTCGGAAGACACCAACTCGAGAAAATGTCATCTTGAGGGGCAAAAATAGGGGACATGAGCCATGCCTCTCCCAGGCAAGGCCGTGTCACAAGGTCGTGTCACTAGCACGATCCTGTACCACCCAGGGGGGTATAAAAGGGGTTTTCTGCTCCTTTTTTTTTAGAGATCTTTAGGTAGGACATTGCCCTAGGGCCTTGGGGAAGGGTCCTCCCTATTGGTGCTATCAACCCAAGTTTGATTAGGTAGATCATGGGTTTGGATGTGTGTGCCAATATGATTAGGTTAGGGTTTCATGTTGATCGAATATGTGTATGTGAGTGTGTAGGTTTGCAGGATATACATAGATTTAGTTGGACGTCTTCAGGTCCGATGAAGGATGGCATGGGGAGACGAGCCGTGGGCTTGCATGCATCCGAGGGACTGTGGATTAAACAGGAACGATGAGCTGAGGGAAGCGCACTTCGAGGCATACACGAAGGATGGCATGGGGAGATGAGCCATGGGCTTGCATGCATCCAAGGGACAAGAGCCAAAGTCGAAGAAGGCTTGAAGGCAACAGGTCGAGGCTGCTGGAAGCAGGAACGATGAGTCGAGGGAAGCACACTTCGAGGCATACATGAAGGATGGCATGGGGAGACGAGCCATGGGCTTGCATGCATCTGAGGGACGAGAGTCAAAGTCGAAGAAGGCTTGAAGGCAATAGGTTGAGGTTGGTTGATGAAGAGTCAACTAAGTTGTGAGGATTCGAGTGCTGAGAGAATTGTACTCGGGAAGGGAAATCCTAGGGTTCGAGTGCTGAGAAATTATACTCGGGAAGGGAAACCTTAGGTGGCAGTTGATTGATGCTTGGATCAGTCGACTGATGAAGAGCACAGAAAGATCAGTCGACTGATCCTACGATCAGTCGACTGGTGTCGACCAAAATTTAAATTGTTAGGCTATAACATTCAAATTTGCGAGGACCAGTCGATTGGTGTTAGCACTAGTCGACTGGTAACGGTCAAAATAGTATCAAGCACTATTTAAGAGGGCTCGTTTTTTGCTGAGTTTTCTTGGCGAAACAAGCTTGGGAAAAGCCTGTTAGTAGCCTACAAGTGCTCAGAAGTTGTCAAGGGATTGTGGTGAGGTTTCTCCACCCACAAGGAGCGACAAGAGCTAGCCGGAGGTCTTCCAGGGAGTGATCCACCGACGAATCGGGATCGTCCACCTTTGTTAGGATGTAAACTAAGTCTTGCTTTTGGTTAAAGTACATCTACATTTTAAAAGAGAATCGCAAAATCACACGGTGCATATTTATATTAGTATGTGCACAAAAGGTTCGATACTTTTCATTGTAGATAACATGGTGCGTGATGACACACAGAAGATCATGTTATCAAGTTCCTTGTAGAAGTATAAGAAAGATGCTAACAATCGAGATGGAAATTGACAAACCATCGGGATGGTTGTAGTGTAATTAGGTGTGGTTTGTCATAACCATAGAATTACACTAGTGCACTTTGTGTGCATTGAATAGGACCAAAGAGAGGTCATCCAATTTTGTACTGACTTCATAAATTGGATTAGACCTCGGATATATATTATTGAGTATGATTTCTAAATCCCGAAATAATAACGGACAGATGTAGTTAATTAATTATTATTTTGCTTTATCAATGGGCGCCCCTATTCTGTTAGATCAATAGGCCCGGTAAGTTGGGTAATAATTTTATCTACATAGTGTGTCATTGATTATTGAGGGAATCCGTGCCCTAATTAGTCGGGATGATGATGCCCCCTTGATGAGCTCAAAAGAATCGTCATGTCAAATCTTGCAAGTGGACTATGGTCCGACAAGATGAAAAGGTTGAGTGGTACTAGTCAAGGATCAAGAAGATAATTAATTAAAATTGTCAGTAATTTACATTAATTATCGGTCATTCAATATCTTAAACACCGGGAGATGGAGGACTCATAATAGGTGGAGCCCATATGAAAATATGAGGGTTGGTGAGGAAGTTCAATGGGATCCTTTTGTGGAATGGATCTCCATTAATGGATCGAGTTTGGATCCATTAGCGGGCCAAGAACCAACTCCTCCTCATGGTCCCTACCATAGCCCTATAAATATCCCATAGGAGTCATGATACAAGGCTAATAATTAATCCACAAATAATTGGAAATTATTCCAATTATAAAAACATAAAACCTATCTCTCTCTCTCCTCATCCTCTCTTCTCTCCCACCTCTCCCCTAGGGCAAACCCGGCGGTGAAGAAGGAGGGGTTTTCTTCCTCCTCTCTTCTTCTCTTCTCTTCCAGAACATTGCCAGCAACCATCAGCTACTGGTGGAGCTCTCCTCTGCCGGTTTTAGTGTGCAGCGAGGAGGGAGGAGGCGCGGTTTGCAGGCGCAAGGGAGAAGGGTGGCGCCGGCGGTGGAGGTGAGGAAAACCATTGGGTTTCTTCACTTTTCTTCTTCCCTCTCTTTTCTTCTTTCCTCTTGATGCTCGCTGGACAAGGAGAGGTGTCCTCTTCCTTTGTGGCGTGCGGAATCAAGTTGAAGAAAGGGTGGTCGGCGGTGAAGTAAGGTTCTCCTTTTTGGTGTTGTTGCCGGAAAAAGGTGAAAGTGGAGGAGCTTTTCTCCCTTGCGAGCTTGCTGCCGTGAGATAGGAAGAGGAAGGGAGGGTTGGCTAGGGTGTATGTGAAGGAATGGAACACTTCTTCTCCACAAAGTCTTCTTCTTCCTTAAAGGGTGGCCAGCGGTATTGAAAGCCTAATTCTAGGGTTTCCTCTTGGTTGGCGCAAGGAAAGGAAGAGAATAGAAGAAGGATTATTGGAAAGCCTCGGTGACTCCGCGTCTTGGTAGCTCATCGCCCACATGATGTCCAAGAGGGGAGGGTCATAGGTAGAAGACTGTGAGGTAAAAGGTGAGGTATACCTCTCCCTAGCTTCTCTTGTTTTCTTGTTATTTTCAAGCTTGTTTTCAGTATTGCATGTGTCTTCATTAATTGTCATAGCTTAATTATGTGTTAATTAATATCGATAATTAATCATATCATGGACCCTGATAATAGACACAAAAATTGACAATCCATTCGTCATCTTTTCTGCGTACTTTTGATTCGGAAAGTTACAAGGCCTTGATTTTGGTTTTGGCTAAGTTGTGACTTGAATCAATTGACATGACAATGAGACGGTCGTTTGGGAGATAGGTCTCTATTCGCATTAAATTTTTAATCCGTAGATATAGAGAGGTCTCTCATTTTTGACCCCGTGGTTGCTTAGGATATCGCCAAGCCACACAAGGGTTTAGTCCCATCAATTAGTATCAGAGCGAGGTTTCTAGTTTTGTGTGTTTATGATTCGGTTATTTTTATACACATTATCATTTACTTTATTTTTGATGGATAATAATTGGATGTGTGTAGGATAACTTTTTGTTGCAGGCACTAGATTCCAACTATTATGACATTAATGGTTATTGTATGTGATTGATTGTGTGTTGTGTATTTAATTGAACCTCGGGGTTGACGAGGCTAAATTAGGTATTTAATTTCTGTAATTAAATATGACATCTATTTAGCCGAGCTTTTATTTACTTTTGATCTAGAATACATGTACACTCCATTGTGGAGTATATGATCAATGGATGTAAATAAGTAGCTAGTCATCTCGGCTTGGAGATCCCTTCATGGAGGCTTGTGCATGGGATAGGGAGGAGTGGATGAGGTGGCGACACAATTGGAGGCATATTAGAGACCAAGGCCATAATAGTTGGAAAAATCTAGGATTTTTCCTTGTTTATTATATTGGTTTATGTGCTTGTCATGTGTGTGTGTGCATGTGAAAATCCTTAACGTAAATAACTAAGTGAGAAAGGGACCCTAAGGGTCCCGTGACCTTTATTACAATATGATAAGTGATGCGAACAAGTCTGCGCGTCGGATCTGAGTGCCTTCCTCCCCATCGGATAGACTTATTCTGCGGATCACTTGGTAAGAAAAGACTATAGGAAATTATTGAAGAGCGTGTGTACTTCCCCATCGGAAGACACATAATCAAAAATAATTTTTCTTAGTGTCGTGTAATGGTAAACACTTAGAATCAAATAATAGTATCATCCCCATCGGAGTCACTGTTATTATTTGTAGAGCCGAAGAGGATCAACTATTAATTTTACTTATCATAAAATTAGGTTGACAAGATAGTAAAATTAATGGGTAAAATAGAGGGGGGGGGTGAATATCGTTAAATGTTTGGATTGGAAAAGAGAATGCGTAGCGGAAGATTAAAAACAAAAACACGCAAACAACAAGGTTTTTACTTGGTTCGGAGCCTGGGTCGACTCCTACTCCAAGGCCCACGGTCGTTGACCGTTTACTGCGGGCAATACTATAATTGCGCAAAATCAGTTACAGAAATAGAATTACAGTTAAAGTGCAGTACTGAAATTAAACTCTTCTTTTTACCGACGTCCGGTGTAGATTACTTTTTCCAGAACAGTAGGACGTCGTCGGCGCTTATATCTCAAGTCGAGAGGTTGCAGGAGCACGGCGCGGAAGCAGAAAAGCGTGCATGCGTTCGAGAGATTGGATTGTCGAAAGCCTTGGCGTTGGGTGCTATTTATAGCACCTCGGGGCGCCCCTGGACGTCGGGGGCGCCCCCCCCCCCCCCACGTGTCACGTGATTCGAGCTTCGCTCGGTCAACCTCTATCCCACTCAAATAAGGCTGAGGTTTGACACTGGGGGCGCCCTGTTTGACTCCTTCAACGCGGGCTTCTCGGCTGGATAAGGGTAATCTGCTTCGCTGGCGTAGGCGCGGGGTGCCCTGGGCACTGGGGGCGCCCTGGGCCTCCGGGGAGCCCTGGGCGTCCCGGGCGCCCTGGGCCTCCGGGGAGCCCTGGGCGTCCCGGGCGCCCTGGGCACTGGGGGCGCCCCGGCTAGTAAGCAGCCGAAGCACTTGTTGCTTCGCTTGTATTGTGTTGGCCTTGGGGGCGCCCGGGACACTGAGGGCGCCCTGCTCAGCTACTTGCCTCTCTCCTTTGGGCATTCTGAGCTGTAGACACATGTTCCTTCGGTCCTGCATCCGGGGTTAGTCCAAAACAATATGAAGCAATAAAGTATTATGTTTATACAGCCTTAGCTGTCTTGGTTCTGACTTTGGGTCTCCAAAATGGAGCCCTAGGTCGAACCGACGCCTACTGTTCCCTCGACGGGGAACGCGTCCTCACCTACTCCTCTCAGGAGAATGTACCTGATGCCAACCAGCTCCTCCGGTTGGACTTTTGCCTAGCGGTCCTTCGCCAGGTCTTGGATACCAAGCTGTCCTTCGCCTGGTGCCTAGCTGTCCTTCGCCAGGTCTTCAGTTCCAGGCAGTCCTTTGCCTGGTGCCCAGCAGTCCTTCGCCAGGTCTTTAGTTCCAGGCAGTCCTTCGCCTGGTGCCCAGCAGTCCTTCGCCAGGTCTTTAGTTCCAGGCAGTCCTTCGCCTGGTGCCCAGTAGTCCTTCGCCGGGTCTTTGGTTCCAAGCAGTCCTTCGCCTGGTGCCTAGCAGTCCTTCTCTAGGGCTTTGTATTTTGGCATTCGTTCGCCAGGTGCCTAGCAGTCCTTTGCTAGGGCTTTGTGTCCTGGCATTCCTTCGCTAGGTGCCTAGCAGTCCTTCGCTAGGGCTTTGTCTCTGCACACTTGAGTAAACTTTATTAGATCACAAATAACACTTAACTTTGAACCCTTTGCCAATATCAAAACAAGGTTCGACATGGTGCTTCCTGCACCAACAATCTCCCCCTTTTTGATTTATGGCAATACAATTCAAAGTTAAGTAAAAATTATAATAGTTTAAGCACGAAGGTTAAGACCAATGAAAATGGCAATTCTTAACAGTCTAATACCAATGTAATTTGAACAGAAATTTTTTTTCTCATACTCATACTCCCCCTGAATAATTGTTTTATAAAACAATAATTAACTTAACTCTTAACTTTGACCTTTCCTCTCCCTTTGACATATATCAAAAACAAACATGGGTGAACAAGGTATCTAATAGTGATTTTTTCTAATTGCTTCATGTTTTTGACAAAGTGTTTTTCAAAAAATAGAGTAAAAGCATTTTTAAAACTTTTTACATTTAGATAATTTTCCATTATGAAAGGTTTTGCAAGCCTAAATTTTGTTAAATAACTTTTACTTACAAGGCTTTGCAAAAAGAATTTTACTTAGGCAAAATTTTGAAGTCAAATTTTCCAAGAAAAATTCAACTTTGAGAATTGGGGAAAATTAAAAAGAATTTGCACACTTAGAAGAATTTTCTTGGAAATACTTTGAAAAACAAAATATTTAAGAAATTTCTAGACATGTTTTTCACCAAAAACTTTACTTAGAAACATTTGCCAAAATTTTCAAAAAGTTTTTGCTCAGATAAATTTTGTTTACTAAGAAAAATTTTACTTAGGAAAAAAACATGCACTTAAGAATTTTTGGAACACTTTTTTTTAAAAATAAATAAACAAAATTTCCTTTTTCTCCCCCTTAATGTGAAATTCTTCTCCTTATTTTTTTGATCATTTCTAAGTTCAGTTTTGAAAAAATATATTTTGAAAAACTTCTGAGTATCACAAAGGAAATTCTAAGTTAAGAGCAACTCGAAGTTTTCAATAAAGTTCCTTTGAAAAGGGAAAAAGTTTAAGGAAGAATTTGATTTTCACTTTTTCTACTCTCCCCCTTGGCCATATATCAATAAAGAATTCTTGAAAAATATATTTTGAAAGAAGTTTTAAAGAGAAAGTTTGTGTATCAAAGCCTATTAGTTTTGAAAACATAAAAATACTTAGTATAATTCTTGAAGGCATAGCAAAAAAGCTTAAATGTCCAGATCAAATCCATTTTGAAGAGTATTGTGCAGTTCTGAAAAATATTTTGTATTTGTAAGAAAATATTAGAAAAAAAAAATTCAAGTACATTTGAGATTATGATTTGAAACATATAAGTACTTTTAGAAAAGTATTAGACTTTGAAAAATATGAGTAATTTTTGAGACGTATTAAACTTTGAAAAATATAAGTAGTTTTTGAAACGTATTAGATTTTGAAAAATATAATATTTTACTTGACTAGGTTTCTTTTCCAGTTTGACACAATCCTAGGAAACCTTGTTGACTACAAGGACATTTTCCTAAGTGCCCTGGAAATTCTCTAACCAAAGTAAATATTATTTCTAAAACAATTTCATAAGCCACAATAATAATAGTATTTTGAAAGACTTAAATTTTCAACAAGGATTTTGAAGATATAGTTCATGAAAATATGTTATTAAATAATTCTTTTGACCTCCCTCTAAACTTGACTCAGTCCTGGGATGCTTGTTGACCACAAGTACTCTTCCTCTAAGCCTTTAGGGTTCAGTTCAGATCAAAGAAATTATCTAATAATTTCAACACAGATGATTATCAATAAAAACTTTTTAGAAATTCTTCTATTGATTCAGCCTCCCCCTAAATTTGACACATCCTAAGAGTCCTTGTAGATCATTAAGTAGACCTCCTTTGTGTCTTTAGGGTTTATCAGAATCAAGAGAATAGTTTTGAATAAAAGTATGGTAGTTTTCAAGAAGATAATTTTAGAAAATTCAATTTGAAATGAAGAGAATTTTTAAAGAATAAGCCCCGAAAACAAAATTTGAAATGATAATGGTATTTTGAAATATAGTATTGTTGAGCTTCTTCTAATTTGATCTTCCCCTAGATCTGACACAGTCTGGCTTTTATCTAAGTTCCTTAAGGGGTTTCAGTGTTGAGCATGTTTTACTATGTTGACCTTTTTGACCAAGTTTGACTAAGTTGACTATGTTTGACCAATCAATAACTAAATCAAACAAGCCCTAGATTATATTTAAAACGAGTCTATTGAGATATTTAACATGAAATTTCATATTAAAACAATGTTAGAATTGAAAGAGTAGGGTACCGTAAACCGAAAAAGAGATAATTTTAAATAACTTTTGAAAACATTTTTTATTTAAAAAGATAGTGAATTATGCTTTTCGGTCCTAAATGTCTCACCCAGTTCTACATGATTAAGCATGTTAACCTTATAGGTTTTGTGAGACAAATATAGAAGTAAGGATTTTACTTTGAAAAATCATGATTAATTTTGAAAAACTGAATTAACTTTGAAAACTATTTTAATGAATTTTAGCTTTATTTTGAAAAAGTAGTTGAGTCTAAGATCAATTGAAATTTGTGTTAAATTTGAATTTGACAAGAAGTAACTTGAATTTGAATTTCAAAAATTGGATTCCAGGTCTTAGCGATGCACTAGGCCTTCTTTGGCCGTAGCCTTATTGGATCATCAACCCTTTCCTAGACAAAGCCTTTTAGTGAAATTTCATCTTCAAAATTACTTTTTGATAAATTCTGGTCTAACTAGTTTGGGGCTTGGATCGGTAGCTTCGGCTAGTTCTGCCAAAATGGCTTCCCTAACGTACTATCATCTCACCTCTATCCAATACTATGTTGTTCAAATTTCAGTTAAACCGTTTTAGTCCTTATCTAACCAGTCCTAATTCTAAGCAAAAATAAATAACTAAAATAAAAGCAACATACAATTAAAGAAAACAAGAAAAAATGATCTAAGTTACATCATAATCGAAATAAAACTCTGGTTTATACAAATTAACCACGTTATTTGAGATAAATGTTGGATTTTCAGGTATTGAAAATTTACCTTTTGATTCCCGGTTGGGAATCTCCCCCTTGATAATTGTCGTCTTTCTTCTTTGTTTCTTTATCATCTTGTAGTGAACACGAGCTAATCGGAACAGTTTGGTTCGATCTCTTTCTTTGTCATCAAATATTGAGTCTGAGTTGGACTCCGGTACTGGTTGAGGCCACTTTTGCAGTTCTCTTGGAGTTTTCCCTGCAATGAAAACTATACTTTCCTCGACCATTGCAGTATCAGCATGATTATCTAAGCTTAATTTAGAAGAAAATGATACAAAATTAGTTACCAACTTTGTCTCAGAAAACTCATCGTCTGACTTAGGTTCGATTTCAACGTCGGGTGTCGAGTCTGACTCGGCTGTCTGTGCTTGGACCGAGATTGCAAGATAACTTTGGTAATCTTCTTCTTCATTTGATTCGTCCAATGATTCAAACATCTCTCCTTCAAAGTCCTCAATATCGGAGTTCTTTTCGTGTAGGTTGAGTAGCTTCTCCCACATCTCTTTAGCACATCAAAATGAACCGACTAGCTTGAGTTGTTCGTTGGTTAGACCACATTGTGTAGGACTGGTGCCGTCGATAGAGGGGGGGGGTGAATATCGAACGTGAAAAATATTTCAGAATTCTTTGTAAATCTTTCATTCTGGACTTAGAATATTAGTAGCGCAGCGGAAAATAAATAAAACGAAAAACGAAGAAAGAACACAGGTACACAGCGGATTTTTACTTGGTTCCCGACCCCCCAGGGTCAGTACATCTAAGGCCTATGCACGGGAACGCCCGTCCACTATTGGTCTCCTTTCCGGACATTCCGGAGGCGGAGAAACCCGACTTATAATGCAGTATTACAAGCAATAATATAGAAATTTATATACAGTAATTAAAGAGCAAACCAACGAGACAAAGTTTGAAGCTCGGCCGATCTGGACCTCCGAAGTGCCGCGCACCTCCTCCTGGAGCCTCCCGGTCGTAGAGCCTCGTTTCTAGCGTGTTGTCGTCGGTCAGAAAGCTTAGGATCGCTCTTTGAAGTCGTGTTTGAAGCAAGGGGGTCGAGACCCCTTATATAGGCCTCCTGGGGGCGCCCCGGACGCTGGGGGCGCCCCGGAAGACTCGATCAACTCTTATCCTTGCGCCTACTTCATTGCAGGTGATAAGACCTTTGACCAGGGTGCCCCGGATGACCCGGGCACCCCCGTGAGGGCTTATCCTGTGTTCTGGCTTCGAAACAGCAAAACAGCTTCTAATCGGGGCACCCCAGACGCTCCGGGCGCCCCGGTTGACACCTGTCACCCTGCTTCACGAAAACTGCCACATTAGTACTACCTGGGGGCGCCCCCCTTGCTGGGGGCGCCCTGGTTGCATGGGGGCGCCACCGTTGATGGGGGCGCCCCCCTTGATGGGGGTGCCCCCCTTAAGGCCTGCCAACCATGCTTTTTACCCTGCTTTGCCTCCGGTTCTTGATACCTACAATATACACAAACACAAAGCATAGATACATATAATGTTAGCCTTAAGGACTTGGTTCGGACTTCGGATTTGCATGAAACCCTAGGTCAAACCGGCACGAGTTCCTATCCCCGAGAACTCGCCCTTCACCTACTCCTTTCAGGAGACAGTTGCCACCCAGTCCTTCGGATGGACTTTTGCTTAGCCTCCGATTACTCCGGATCTCGAGACGCCCAAACCCTGACCCGTGTCTACTCCTGTCCTTAGTCATCACTCAGCTAAGTTGCTTAGTCCCTTTGACCAAGACTTTTTTACCTAGCAGCCCTTCGCCAGGTGCCTAGCAGTCCTTCGCCAGGTCTTCAATCCCTAGCAACCCTTCGCTAGGTGCCTAGCAGCCCTTCGCTAGCTCTTCTATGCCTAGTAGTCCTTCACTAGGTGCCTAGCAGCCCTTCGCCAGGTCTTTTATGCCTAGTAGTCCTTCACTAGGTGCCTAGCAACCCTTCGCTAGGTCTTAGGGTTACAATACCTAGCAGCCCTTCGCTAGGTGCCCAGCATCCCTTCGCTGGGACTTGGTTTAGATGCCTAGATTAACTAGGACTTTTCTTCAGCTTAGGTTACTTCACTTTTGCCCCCCTTTATCTATTTATTGTATCACTGACTTAAGTGAATTGTCAAACATTAAAACACTTAAAGAGGAACATCATTGATGCAACTTGCACCAACAATCTCCCCCTTTTTGATGTTTGACAATAACTTAAGTTAGATTGGTTTAAAGGGGCTAACATACTGTCCTTGGGGTAAAAATGAAAAAAAATGATATAAGTTTTAACATTACATTTTTGATCTTTGGGGAAAATATTTCTAACTTAAGCACACACCTCCCCCTTTGTCATACATCAAAAAACATTAAGAAAACACTTGCACCAATAATGAATATTTTGGTTCTTTTTGAAAATTACTTGGTGTAGAAATTTTGAAAGCATTGTATTTTGAATGCATAAATTAATTGGAATGTAGAAATTACTTATATATTGCATTTTTGAAAAAAATGCATAATTTTGAAAAGATATGATTCGCTTTTGAAAAATACAAGTACTTTGAAAATGATTTTGTAATTTTTGAAGAATATAAAGTACCTTTTGGAAAATGCATAACTTTTGAAAAGGTGTTATTTTGGAAGATATAAATATTATGCATATTTTGCAAGTACTAATTATTTTTGAAAAAGATGAGACTTTGAAAGATATAAGTAATTTTTGAAACATAATATTTTACTTGACTAAGTTTATTTTTTTCAGTCTGACACAATCCTGGGAAACCTTGTTGACTACAAGGACATTTTCCTAAGTGTCCTAGAAATTTTTCTGAGTCAAGTAAGTATTAATGAATTTTTTTTTAAAAGAAAATGATAATACTTTTGAAAGCATATGTTACTGGATTTTGAAAATGCAACGCATGAGATCATTTGAGATATTCAATAATTCTTTTAATTTGATCTCCCCTTAAACTTGACCCAGTCCCGGGAAGCTTGTTGACCACAAGTACTCTTCCTCTGAGTCTTAAGGTTTGACTCAGATCAAAAGAATAATAATTTTCAAAATGATTTAAAACTTGTTAGACTCCCCCTAAATTTGACACGTCCTAGGAGTCCTTGAAGATCATAAAGTGGACCTTTCCTCTGTGTCTTTAGGGTTTATCAAAGTCAAGGAACCGATAATTCAAAAAATATTTTTAATAAAAAGAACAAAACACTCCCCCTGCATCCAACACTGTTTGACTCTATCTAAGTGCCTTAAGGAACTTTAGTGTTGTCCTAAGAGGCTTGTGTCTAATTGAGTGAGTCAAACAATTTTTGAAAGGATATAATTTTTGAAAAATGTATAATATGTATATTCAATCAGACAAGCATGAATTCCATAAAAACATTATTATGTTGAAGCACTATTTTGAAAATATATTTTTAGAAAAATATTCTAATGATTTTGAAAAACAATTTTGAAAAATATTTTTCAATTTATTTGTCCTTAACATCTCACCCATTTTAGATGTATCAATACAACAAGCATGATTGCCATATAAGTGTATTGTGAGATGCTTGAATCATTTCAATTTATTTTTAATTCTAAGATTTAATTGAAGCTTGTGTTAGATTTGAATTTGACAAGAAATAGCTTGAATTTGAATTTCAAAAATTGGCTTCCAGGTCTTGGCGAGGCACTAGGCCTTCTTTGGCCGTAGCCTTATTGGATCATCAACCCTTTCCTTGACAAATCCTTTTAATGAAATTTCATTTTCAAAATTAATTTTTGAAAAATTCTGGTCTAACTAGTTTGGGTCTTGGATCGGTAGCTTCGGCTAGTTCCGCCAAGATGGCTTCCCTAACGTACTATCATCTCACCTCCACCCAATACTAGGTTAATCAAGTTTCAATTATTCTTTTTCCTATAGCCGTTCTAATATATGCATAAAATTTAAATATGAATGACATGTCATATATTAACAAAATAAATAGCAAATGCATAACATGGCAATTATGCATGAGTCAAACAATTCAAATCATTTTATTTAAGTTTTTAAAAATGTATCAAATTCCCGATTTGATACATGTCGAGTGAACCCGCGAATATGTCAACCCACTTTGACATATTTAATATTATTACTTTTAAGTGTTATAGTTTGGGTAAAATTTTATTTTAGTTTGAGTTTAAGTCATTTAAGATTTTAGTTGAGTTCATGTTAATTAAGAATTGATTGGATTAGACAATTAATTAATCAATTGAGAATAAATGAATTTAAGTTTCAATTAATTTGGATTAAATTAAATTTGAATTTAATTTAATTTAAGTTTGAGTTTGAATTTAATTTGAATTTCGAATTTAATATAAATTTGAATTTCAAATTTAATTAAGACTTAATTTGAATTTAATTAAGATTTAATTTGAATTTAATTTAACTTTGAATTTGAATTTAATTTAGATTTGAATTTCTAAGTTAATTAAGATTTAATTTGAATTTAATTTAACTTTGAATTTGAATTTAATTTAAATTTGAATTTCGAATTTAATATATATTTGAATTTCGAATTTAATTAAGACTTAATTTAAATTTAATTAAGATTTAATTTGAATTTAATTTAACTTTGAATTTGAATTTAATTTAGATTTGAATTTCAAATTTAATTAAGATTTAATTTGAATTTAATTTAACTTTGAATTTGAATTTAATTTAAATTTGAATTTAAATTTGAATTTCGAATTTAATTAAGATTTAATTTGAATTTAATTAAGATTTAATTTGAATTTAATTATGATTTAATTTGAATTTAATTAAGATTTAATTTGAATTTAATTAAGATTTAATTTGAATTTAATTAAGATTTAATTTGAATTTAATTAAGATTTAATTTGAATTTAATTAAGATTCAATTTGAATTTAATTAAGATTCAATTTGAATTTAATTAAGATTTAATTTGAATTTAATTAAGATTTAATTTGAATTAATTTGAATTTAATTTGGATTTAATTTGAATTAATTTGAATTTAATTTGGATTTAATTTGAATTTATTTGAATTTAATTTGGATTTAATTTGAATTAATTTGGATTTAATTTGAATTAATTTGAATTTAATTAATATTTAATTTGAATTAATTTGAATTTAATTAATATTTAATTAAGATTTAAATTGAATTAATTTGAATTTAATTAATATTTAATTAATATTTAATTTGAATTTAATTAATATTTAATTAAGAGTTAATTTGAATTTAAGATTATCATGATTAATTAATAATTGTGGGTTTAAATTCATCATTTTCATTATTTCAAAAATTTCTTATTCATCTTTATCTTTCTTTTCAAGTTTTTCTAATAATCTTGATTTATTTGAATTTTTGTAATTTTTATTGATTATAACCTTTATCTTAGATAGTTCCATGTCACCCTTAGGATTAGATTTTTCAATATCCTTACAGTAGGTGGAGTAATTTGGGCCACTAATTAAGGTTTTGTAATAATCTTCAGTATTATCTTTAATTAAATTATTATCTAGAAGAAAATTATCCTCAGATATATTTTCAACATTAATCTTTAGATTATCTTTAAGATTTTCAGAATTAATTTCTGAATTAATCTTGGGATTTTTAGAATTAATTTCTGAATTATCCTTAAGATATTCAAATTTGAATTCAGATTCATCCTTAGGATTTTCAAATTTGAATTCGGAATTATCCTTAAGATTAATTTTGTCTGAATTAAAATTATCAGAACTAATTTTATCAAAAAAATTATCAGAATTAATTTTATCAGAAAAATTATTAGAATTAATTTCATCAGATAAATTATTAGAATTAATTTCATCAGATAAATTATTAGAATTAATTTCATCAGATAAATTATTAGAATTAATTTTATCAGAAAAATTATTAGAATTAATTTCATCAGATAAATTATTAGAATTAATTTTATCAGATAAATTATTAGAATTAATTTCATCAGATAAATTATTAGAATTAATTTCATCAGATAAATTATTAGAATTAATTTTATCAGATAAATTATTAGAATTAATTTCATTAAATAAATTATTAGAATTATTTTCATCAGAAAAATTATCAGAGTTAATTTTATTAATTTCTGAATTGATATTCTGAATTAAACAATTAATTTCTAATATTTTGGTCATATTCATGTTTTGTAATTTAACATGCAAAAAGTTAATTTTCCTATGCAGTAAATCTACTTTATCAGAAAAATTAAATATTTTATCACATGAAAGTGCAGAAACTTGTAAAATTTTTGGAACATAAATTTTTCGTACCTTTGCCGGACATTGGTTTTTGTAGTGTCCGAATTTTTCGCACTTGAAGCATCTGATATGACTTTTATCTCTCCGGACTCCTGGCGCTGGTGCCCCCTTTGCCGCCGGTGATGAACGATTTTTATGAGTAGGGCACTGATTTTTATAGTGCCCTCTCTCCCTGCATGTGAAACAAATAATATGCAATTTAAAATTAGACATTAAAAAAAAATGTACCTGATTCACCCCTGGGCTCCCCCTCAACTCCTGGCATCTTTGCTCCATTGGCGGTTAGTTCGGTGAAGAGCGGCTCGGCTCTGATACCAATTGTAGGACCGGTGCCGTCGATAGAGGGGGGGTGAATATCGAACGTGAAAAATATTTCATAATTCTTCGTAAATCTTTAGTTCTGGACTTAGAATATTAGTAGCGCAGCGGAAAATAAATAAAACGAAAAATGAAGAAAGAACACAGGTATACAGCGGATTTTTACTTGGTTCCCGACCCCCCAGGGTCAGTACATCCAAGGCCTATGCACGGGAACGCCCGTCCACTATTGGTCTCCTTTCCGGACTTTCCGGAGGCGGAGAAACCCGACTTACAGTGCAGTATTACAAGCAATAATATAGAAATTTAAATACAGTAATTAAAGAGCAAACCAACGAGACAAAGTTTGAAGCTCGGCCGATCTGGACCTCCGAAGTGCCGCGCACCTCCTCCTGGAGCCTCCCGGTCGTAGAGCCTCGTTTCTAGCGTGTTGTCGTCGGTCAGAAAACTTAGGATCGCTCTTTGAAGTCGTGTATGAAGCAAGGGGGTCGAGACCCCTTATATAGGCCTCCTGGGGGCGCCCCGGACGCTGGGGAGCCCCGGAAGACTCGGTCAACTCTTATCCTTGCGCCTACTTCATTGCAGGTGATAAGACCTTTGACCAGGGTGCCCCGGATGACCCGGGTGCCCCCCGTGAGGGCTTATCCTGTGTTCTGGCTTTGAAACAGCAAAACAGCTTCTAATCGGGGCGCCTCGGACGCTCCGGGCGCCCCGGTTGACACCTGTCACCCTGCTTCACGAAAACTGCCACTTTAGTACTACCTGGGGGCGCCCTGGTTGCATGGGGGCGCCCCCCTTAAGGCCTGCCAACCATGCTTTTTACCCTGCTTTGCCTCCGGTTCTTGATACCTGCAATATACACAAACACAAAGCATAGATACATATATTGTTATCCTTAAGGACTTGGTTCGGTCATCGGATTTGCACGAAACCCTAGGTCGAACCGGCACGAGTTCCTATCCTCGAGAACATGCCCTTCACCTACTCCTTTCAGGAGACGGTTGCCACCCAGTCCTTCGGATGGACTTTTGCTTAGCCTCCAATTACTCCGGATCTCGAGACGCCCAAACCCTGACCCGTCTCTACTCCTGTCCTTAGTCATCGCTCAGCTAAGTTGCTTAGTCCCTTGGACCAAGACTTTATTACCTAGCAGCCCTTCGCCAGGTGCCTAGCAGTCCTTCGCTAGGTGCCTAGCAGCCCTTCGCTAGGTCTTCTATGCCTAGTAGTCCTTCACTAGGTGCCTAGCAGCCCTTCGCTAGGTCTTTTATGCCTAGTAGTCCTTCACTAGGTGCCTAGCAGCCCTTCGCTAGGTCTTAGGGTTACAATACCTAGCAGCCCTTCGCTAAGTGCCCAGCATCCCTTCGCTGGGACTTGGTTTAGATGCCTAGATTAACTAGGACTTTTCTTCAGCTTAGGTTACTTCACTTTTGTCCCCCTTTGTCTATTTATTGTATCACTGACTTATGTGAATTGTCAAACATTAAAACACTTAAAGAGGAACATCATTGATGCAACTTGCACCAACACATTGTATGATCTCTATTGCCTTAGCATCAGTCTCGATCTTCCTCAGAGTTGGTTTGTCCAATCTGTCCCAAGCGATCGATGTTCCATCTTCCGTGGGGAATCTGAACCCCGTTTGGATTATCGACAATATATCCATATTAGTCTTCTGGTGGGATTCCATTAGATTTCTCCAGGAGTTGAAATTTTTGCCAGAGAAGAGCGGTGGACGGGCACTGTTCCATTCTTGGTTGGCCATTTAGTTTATACCTCGTACACAAAAGAAACATAAAAAATGTACCAAGACTTGGTCTTGGATTAGTAGTGCGGGAAAAGGAAAAAAATAGCCAAAAAAAATATTGCACAAATTTCGAGGCAGAATAATAAAAAAAATTTATGTCAAATTTTTGAAAATGTTACTTTATCAATTTTGATTAATGATAAAAAGTAAGACTTTAATGTTTGGGAGAAAATTTGCTCAGATTAAGGTAGCACAATTTTTGAAAAAAAATATTAAAATAATAATAAAAAAGTTTATGACAAATTTTCAAAAATTGATTATTTTAACAATTCTAACTTATGGTGGAAAAATGAGAATTCAAAATTGAAAAAGGCAAAAAAGATCGAGTAGTGTTGATTAACTAGAAAGAAAAGAAATAAGATTAAAAATTTGGTAAATCCGAAAAACTTTCAAACTGGTGGTTGCACCAAGTTTGAACTACCCTGCTCTGATACCACTTGTTGGATCGAGAGAAACGATAGAGGGGGTGAATATCGTTAAACGTTCGGATTGGAAAAGAGAATGCGTAGCGGAAGATTAAAAACAAAAACACGCAAACAACAAGGTTTTTACTTGGTTCGGAGCCTGGGTCGACTCCTACTCCAAGGCCCACGGTCGCTGACCGTTTACTGCGGGCAATACTATAATTGCGCAAAATCAGTTACAGAAATAGAATTACTGTTAAAGTGCTGTACTGATATTAAACTCATCTTTTTACCAACGTCCGGTGTAGATTACTTTTTCCAGAGCAGTAGGACATCGTCGGCGCTTGTATCTCAAGTCGGGAGGTTACAGGACAGGGCGCTGAAGCAGAAGAGCGTGAATGCGTTCGAGAGCTTGGATTGTCGAAAGCCTTGGCGTTGGGTGCTATTTATAGCACCTCAGGGCGCCCTAGATGTCAGGGGCGCCCCCACGTGTCACATGATCCGAGCTTCGCTCGGTCAACCTCTATCCCACTCGAATAGGGCTGAGGTTTGACACTGGGGGCGCCCGGGATGTTGGGAGCGCCCTGTTTGACTCCTTCAGCGCGGGCTTCTCAGCTGGATAAGGGTAATCTGCTTCGCTGGCGTAGGCGCGGGGCGCCCTGGCCATCCGGGGCGCCCTGGGCACTGGGGGCTGTAGCGACCCGCCTTCTCTTACCTTAGACGGCCCGCTACTTCTTCTACTTCTTGACTCTAATGCACGACTAAAAATGCGGAAATCTTTTTTTTTTCTTTTTAATCTATCTAAGAATGATATTCTAACTTAATTAGTCGTGCATGATACCATGTCACACTTCCTTCTCAAAAACTCGTAAGGAATTACTTATTGAAACTTGCCTCGCCCAACTCAGCTTACGGGTATCAGTCGACTGATACTGTATCAGTCGACTGATAAGCCTGAAATCTGAAATTCAGGTTTCGAAACTTGTTTCAAAACTCTACCAAACCTATACTTTCGAGCCATATAAAATCATGACACCATTTCTATACTCTATACCAGTTTCCTAAACAATTTAGCCAACCAAAACGAATCCATAAACTCGAAATTAGGACTTTTGCGAGATTTAGCAAGTTATGAAAAACTATTTAAACTTTAGGCTAGAGTTTGTACCAAACTTAACTTCTAACCATTTAAACTCATCATGCAAGATTCTATAACATTGCTAAAACATCATGAAATGAGAAGGCGACTTTTCTAAGCATAATTGAGCAATAAAACTTGATTTAAAAGGGAAACTAGTCCTATCTTTGGCACATGCATTAATAACTCCAATAAAGTATCAATATCTCAAACTACTCACACTTCTACTCATCCAATGCAATCATAAGGATATGTATGCTAAATGAAATGGCATGGAATCTTTATTCTACGAAATTGAGCATGTAAAACTATCCAAAGCTTAAAAGTTCGCTAAACTCCATAAAGCAATAACTTGGAATTTGAATAAACTAAAACATTGTAATTCAAATAACTAAATTGTCTCGTCTTAAGGATCTCTCCAAAATCAGCCACCACACACACTTTGCTCAGCACCGCCTCGTCGCCTTCCTTCAGAATTGCTTGCCTTTACCTTTATCTGCAGTAAGAGGAAAATGCAACTAGTAAGCAAAAAGCTTAGTAAGTACTATCTAGCTCACAAAATCTCGAATGTGCAAACATGCTTCTTGAACAATATGAAATCACATGAGATACTTATATGCTTGAAAGAAAACTAAACTAAACATGTATAACTCAAAACATGCATACTCAAGCATTAATAAATCTTAACTTGCTTTTTCTTGGCTCAACTTGAAACTTTAGCTATTCATTAACTTTTTGAAAACTCTTTAAACTTTAGAAACTTTGCTATAGCATATACTTGAAAATAATAATCACTTGGATCCACTGAAGACGTAAGTACCATCTCATATGCGCGTTCCCTAAAAGGTTGGGGTAGCGAGCCACCAATCCTAATAGAGCAGACCTTGGTCTACCAGGGCCAAGACCTTGGAATTGGACACCTGGATTTCTTTAACGACGCCCTTGGACGCCGGGTACTGGCCTTAGAAAATAAAATAGCTTTTCTTTCTTTTCTTTCTTATCTGTAAATGCCTTGGCATTTTCTCGAGCACCTTGCGTGCTAAAATCCCTAAGTCTTGACTTTTGGAGATTTCTTAAGGCCTTGGCCTTTTCTTTTCTTATCTTTATCTTCTCTTTTCTTTTCTCATAAGTTTCTTAGCCCCTAATCTCACATAGGGTGCTTTATCAAACTTATACAAGCATATAATGAACTAAGATGACATGCAAAAACTTAAACAAAAAGGAAATATCTCTTTTAAAACTTTTAAGGGAAATTCTTGCGGAAAAACCGCCTCTTACTGCAGGTGAGCAGTACTTACATTGGTTTTCTTGAACTTACTACCGAAATTGAGATCCAGGGCTCGTGAGAAACGTGAGATCTCCACGAACCGTCCGCGCCTACGTGTTCTCCTCGTCGAGACGGACAAAACGCTCCGTCTCCTTGGTTCCCTCTTGGCCGGCGCCCCCTTGGAAGAGGAGAGGAAGTCTCGGCTTGGTGTTGGCGTGCGCACAAGAGAGGGGAAGAGGATTCCCGTGCGTGTGTCGCGCGGCTAGGGTGAGAAAGAGAGAGAAAACCAAAAAATCCAATTTCCTCTCTTAACTTATCTATTTATACTTATGGGGCGGATTGACCTAACCACAACTTATCTATTGGTTCGCTTATTCTCTATCAACAAAACGAACCAGCCCAGCTGGTCGCGCGCGCGCCTGGTCTCCTGGTGGTCGCAGGTTCGAACCCCCTGCTGCCCTTAAACTTTTTTCTTTTTTTAAAAAATACTAAACGGACTCGGAAAATTCCATAAAAATATTCTAAAAATTCCTAAAAATATCTAGAATATTTCTAAACCATTTTTAAATAATTCTAAGGACTTTAAGAACTAAAAATGGGAGTTTTGGGGCGTTACAATCTCCCATACCTTATAAAAAGATCGTCCTCGAACTTAGAAAAATTCTGGATATCTTTCTCTCATGCTGTCCTCACGTTCCCAAGTAGCCTCCTCATGCTTTTGATTCTGCCAGATGACCTTCACTAGTGGCACTTCTTTGTTTCTTAATCTTTTAACTGCTTTGTCCACTATCTGTGTCGGTCTACTCTCATAGCTAAGATCTTCTTGGATCTGCACTGACTGAGGCTGAATCACTTGGCTAGGATCGTGAATACACTTCTTTAGCATGGAGACATGAAATGTACTGTGGATAGCTGACATATCCTGGCAGTC
>JAGFNQ010005771.1:373820-426116 GCA_024364735.1 Boesenbergia rotunda | reverse complement strand
AGACCACCAGAACCTTTGCTTTACATCTTGGTACATCTTGGTAGAACCAGGATGCATAGAGTACGGGGTACTGTGGGCTTCTTCTAAAATATTCTTTCTTAGTTCCTCATCATTGGGGACGCAAAGGCGGTCTCCAAGATAGAGGATGCCACTATCTGATACTCGAAACTCTGAATTTTCTGCCTCTTGGATCTCCTGCTTGATCTTCTGGATCTCTGGGTCTTGACTTTGCTTTCTTTGTATATCCACAAGCAGGGTTGACTCTAGAGTCAATGCAGAAAGTTGCCCAATTATTACCTCGACTCCAAAATCCTTTATTTCTTTCTAAAGTGGTAGAGACAGTGATGATAGGGACATCAGTGCTGCACAGGATTTTCTGCTCAGTGCATCTGCCACTTTATTAGCTTTACCTGGGTGGTAGAGGATTTCACAGTCATAATCTTTGACCAACTCTAGCCACCTACGCTGCCTCATATTCAGGTCCTTCTGAGTGAAGAAGTACTTCAAACTCTGATGGTCTGTGAAGATTCTGCACTGCACTCCATACAGGTAGTTCTCCAGAGTCTTCAGTGCAAAAAATCCACAGCTGCTAGCTCAAGGTCGATTGAGTAGGGTAATTCTTCTCATAGTCCTGAGTTGTCTGGAGGCATATGCTATTACTTTACCGTCTTGGCATGAGGGACAGCTCCCAAGGCCCATCTTGGATGCATCACTGTAGATGTCAAAGGCCTTGTCACTCTCCTGGAACAGTCAGGATAGGAGCACTGGTCAGTCTCTTCTTCAAGCTCTAGAAAACTGTGCTCGCATTTATCTGACCATTCAAACTTCTTGTTCTTTCTGGTCAAGGCTGTGAGTGGAGGAGGCTATCCCTGGAAAAGTCCTCCACAAATTTTCTGTAATATCCTGCCAGGCCTAAGAAGCTTCTGATTTCACTGGCATTCTTGGGTCTACACCAGTTGCTGATTGCTTCTATCTTGGCTGGATCAGCTTGAATGCCTTCTTTGGTAACAATGTGACCTAGAAGGTCACCTGATCTAGCCAAAAACTCACACTTTGAGAATTTTGCATAGAGCTTCTCCTGCTGAAGGATCTGCAGCACCATCCTCAAGTGTGTAGCATGGTCCTCTGGAGTCTGTGAGTATATGAGAATATCATCAATAAATACAATGACGAATTTATCGAGATACTCCCTGAAGATGTGGTTCATCAGCTCCATGAAGACTGCTGGAGCATTGGTTACTCCAAAAGGCATTACTACAAATTCGTAGTGGCCGTATCTTGTCCTGAAGGCCGTCTTGGGGATGTCACTTTCTTTAACCTTTAGCTGATGATACCCAGAACGCAGGTCTATCTTTGAGAACACTGTAGCCCCTTTGAGTTGATCAAATAAATCATCTATTCTAGGAAGGGGGTACTTGTTCTTGATGGTTACCTTGTTCAGAGCTCTGTAGTCTATGCACAGACGCATAGACCTGTCCTTCTTCTTGACGAAAAGTACAGGAGCTCCCCAGGGTGAATGACTCGGGCGAATGAAGCCCTTGTCTAGTAGCTCCTGGAGTTTGCTCTTGTAATTCCTTCAACTCTGCTGGAGACATACGATATGGGGCCTTCGAGACCGGACCTGTACCGGGCACTAGCTCGATCTCGAATTCCACTTCTCTGTTGGGAGGTAGTCCGGGTAGTTCTTCTGGAAATACTTCTGGATATTCGCAGACTACCCGTACATCCTCCTGCTTGAGTTCTTTCTTTGCTTCTGAGTCCACTACGTGTGCAAGAAAACCAGCACACCCTTGCTCTAGCATCTGGTGGGCTGCCAAGGCTGAGAGAAATTTCTGAGTCTTCCTCCTTGGGTCTCCAATAAACTCAACCGAAGGTTCTACTTCTGGTGTGAACTTGACTTTTTCTTGCGGCAGTCTATAGAAGCATTATACTTGCTCAAGAAGTCCATTCCTAAAATGACATCATAATCCTTCATCTCAAGGACTAACAAGTCACTGTAGAGCTCTCGGTTGGAAATCTAGATTGATACCGTCCTTAGCCTCTCAGTAGAGGCCATTACTTCCCCTGACGGTAAGGTTGTTAAGAACTTCATCGTTCAACCTTTCTGGTGGCCTTTATACTGTTTAAGTAGTGCTCAGTGATCAAAGCACTACTTATTAGTTCCTCGGAGGTTTGCAGCCTCTTAACACCGCTAGCCCCCCTTCAACGCTATCTCAGGCCTTAACATCTTGAGCATTAGCCTAACTATCTCTTTTTCTGTGCTAACTAGCTCTGGGCACAGATGAGCTAACCGCTTAAACATCTTCACTTCTTCATCCACGGATAGTTCTCCTTGTCTGAACTCCGTGAATTCATCATAATGCTTGTTGGTTACTTGCATGTGAGAGTATTCTTCGAAGAACTCAGTCTCGAAGTCGGCCCATGTCATCTGGCTGACATTTCTCTTGGCCTTGACTCTCTTCCACTATATTCTAGCATCTCCCGTAAGGCAGAAAGATGCACACTTTATCTTCTCTACCTCATGCCAGTCCAGTAGCCCTACTATTCTTTCCAACGTTTTGAACCATGCTTAAGCATCCCATAGTTTGCTTGTGCCTGGGAAGTTCCCTGGCTTCAGTTTCTCCTACTGAATGAGGTACGCTTCTTGCCTTCTAGGAGCTTGCTCCTCGTTTTGGGCCTTTCTAGGACGTCCTCAAATGTATAACTTAACATTAATGGTAATGTTCCCAAACTTGCTTTAGGATATAACAAGACCTTGGTCTTGATTCTTATCTCATTTCTTAGTCCTAGAACTCGTTCTAGGGCTAAGTAAGACCTTGGTCTTACTCAAAACATTTATCAAGCACCTTGCGTGCCATAATCCCAAAACTTACTTTTGGGCAAATCAAGTAAGTACTTAAACATTTCTCTAATATCCATTCTAGGGATTAAACATGATTCCGTGGTACTAAGGTATTAAACATGCTTCCTTGTTCTATGCACATATGAGTAAGTACTTAAGCATTTCTCTATACTGAAGTTAAGTAAAGGAGCAATAGAAAAACTGAAACTTAAAGCTTTCTTACTTGAAGACGGCAAGGTTGATGCTGATGTGTGTGTGATGCTGGATAATGGGAACTGCTCTGATACCACCTGTAGCGACCCGCCTTCTCTTACCTTAGACGGCCCGCTACTTCTTCTACTTCTTGACTCTAATGCACGACTAAAAATGCGGAAATCTTTTTTTTTTCTTTTTAATCTATCTAAGAATGATATTCTAACTTAATTAGTCGTGCATGATACCATGTCACACTTCCTTCTCAAAAACTCGTAAGGAATTACTTATTGAAACTTGCCTCGCCCAACTCAGCTTACGGGTATCAGTCGACTGATAAGCCTGAAATCTGAAATTCAGGTTTCGAAACTTGTTTCAAAACTCTACCAAACCTATACTTTCGAGCCATATAAAATCATGACACCATTTCTATACTCTATACCAGTTTCCTAAATAATTTAGCCAACCAAAACGAATCCATAAACTCGAAATTAGGACTTTTGCGAGATTTAGTAAGTTATGAAAAACTATTTAAACTTTAGGCTAGAGTTTGTACCAAACTTAACTTCTAACCATTTAAATTCATCATGCAAGATTCTATAACATTGCTAAAACATCATGAAATGAGAAGGCGACTTTTCTTAGCATAATTGAGCAATAAAACTTGATTTAAAAGGGAAACTAGTCCTATCTTTGGCACATGCATTAATAACTCCAATAAAGTATCAATATCTCAAACTACTCACACTTCTACTCATCCAATGCAATCATAAGGATATGTATGCTAAATGAAATGGCATGGAATCTTTATTCTACGAAATTGAGCATGTAAAACTATCCAAAGCTTAAAAGTTCGCTAAACTCCATAAAGCAATAACTTGGAATTTGAATAAACTAAAATATTGTAATTCAAATAACTAAATTGTCTCGTCTTAAGGATCTCTCCAAAATCAGCCACCACACACACTTTGCTCAGCACGCCTCGTCGCCTTCCTTCAGAATTGCTTGCCTTTACCTTTATCTGCAGTAAGAGGAAAATGCAACTAGTAAGCAAAAAGCTTAGTAAGTACTATCTAGCTCACAAAATCTCGAATGTGCAAACATGCTTCTTGAACAATATGAAATCACATGAGATACTTATATGCTTGAAAGAAAACTAAACTAAACATGTATAACTCAAAACATGCATACTCAAGCATTAATAAATCTCAACTTGCTTTTCTTGGCTCAACTTGAAACTTTAGCTATTCTTTAACTTTTTGAAAACTCTTTAAACTTTAGAAACTTTGCTATAGCATATACTTGAAAATAATAATCACTTGGATCCACTGAAGACGTAAGTACCATCTCATATGCGCGTTCCCTAAAAGGTTGGGGTAGCGAGCCACCAATCCTAATAGAGCAGACCTTGGTCTACCAGGGCCAAGACCTTGGAATTGGACACCTGGATTTCTTTAACGACGCTCTTGGACGCCGGGTACTGGCCTTAGAAAATAAAATAGCTTTTCTTTCTTTTCTTTCTTATCTGTAAATGCCTTGGCATTTTCTCGAGCACCTTGCGTGCTAAAATCCCTAAGTCTTGACTTTTGGGGATTTCTTAAGGTCTTGGCCTTTTCTTTTCTTATCTTTATCTTCTCTTTTCTTTTCTCATAAGTTTCTTAGCCCCTAATCTCACATAGGGTGCTTTATCAAACTTATACAAGCATATAATGAACTAAGATCACATGCAAAAACTTAAACAAAAAGGAAATATCTCTTTTAAAACTTTTAAGGGAAATTCTTGCGGAAAACCCGCCTCTTACTGCAGGTGAGCAGTACTTACATTGGTTTTCTTGAACTTACTACCGAAATTGAGATCCAGGGCTCGTGAGAAACGTGAGATCTCCACGAACCGTCCGCGCCTACGCGTTCTCCTCGTCGAGACGGACGAAACGCTCCGTCTCCTTGGTTCCCTCTTGGCCGGCGCCCCCTTGGAAGAGGAGAGGAAGTCTCGGCTTGGTGTTGGCGTGCGCACAAGAGAGGGGAAGAGGATTCCCGTGCGTGTGTCGCGCGGCTAGGGTGAGGAAGAGAGAGAAAACCAAAAAATCCAATTTCCTCTCTTAACTTATCTATTTATACTTATGGGGCGGATTGACCTAACCACAACTTATCTATTGGTTCGCTTATTCTCTATCAACAAAACGAACCAGCCCAGCTGGTCGCGCGCGCGCCTGGTCTCCTGGTGGTTGCGGGTTCGAACCCCCTGCTGCCCTTAAACATTTTTCTTTTTTTTAAAAATACTAAACGGACTCGAAAATTTCCATAAAAATATTCTAAAAATTCCTAAAAATATCTAGAATATTTCTAAACCATTTTTAAATAATTCTAAGGACTTTAAGAACTAAAAATGGGAATTTTGGGGCGTTACAGGGGCGCCCCGGCTAGTAAGCAGCCGAAGCACTTGTTGCTTCGCTTGTATTGTGTTGGCCTTGGGGGCGCTCGGGACACTGAGGGCGCCCTTCTCAGCTACTTGCCTCTCTCCTTTGGGCATTCTGAGCTGCAGACACATGTTTCTTCGGTCCTGCATCCAGGGTTAGTCCAAAACAATATGAAGCAATAGAGTATTATGTTTATACAGCCTTAGCTGTCTTGGTTCTGACTTTGGGTCTCTAAAATGGAGCCCTAGATCGAACCGACGCCTACTGTTCCCTTGACGGGGAACGCGTCCTCACCTACTCCTCTCGGGAGAATGTACCTAATGCCAACCGGCTCCTCCGGATGGACTTTTGCCTAGCGGTCCTTTGCCAGGTCATGGATACCAAGCTGTCCTTCGCCCAGTGCCTAGCTGTCGTTCGCTAGGTCTTCAGTTCCAGGCAGTCCTTCGCCTGGTGCCCAGCAGTCCTTCGCCAGGTCTTTAGTTCTAGGCAGTCCTTCGCCTGGTGCCCAACTGTCCTTCGCCAGGTCTTTGGTTCCAAGCAGTCCTTCGCCTGGTGCCTAGCAGTCCTTCGCTAGGACTTTGTATCTTGGCATTCCTTCGCCAGGTGCCTAGCAATCCTTCGCTAGGGCTTTGTATCCTGGCAGTCCTTCACCAAGTGCCTAGCAGTCCTTCGCTAGGGCTTTGTATCCTAATATTCCTTCGCCAGGTGCCTAGCAGTCCTTCGCTAGGGCTTTGTGTCTGCACACTTGAGTAAACTTTATTAGATAACAAATAACACTTGACTTTGAACCCTTTGCCAATATCAAAACAAGGTTCGACATGGTGCTTCCTGCACCAACAAAAACCTCCTATCACAAATGTAGAATTCGAATACGTCCACACCATCGTGGCATGCGATATTCTCGGTGTTTTGAGGTGTTGGTTGTTGGTTGTTTATTGAAAATTTATTATTTTGAGGAGTCAATTTATTTTAAAAAACTAAAGTGTGTGTTTGTTGTGATTCTCAGGTATTTTAAAATGGATCTAGACCCACTTGACCTAATTAAGAGAGAAAACCAAATTAATGCCCCTAATGATAATATGAATTGGGAATTAAATCTGGACTTTGTCTCAACTACCGAGGAACCCAAATGTGATCTTGTCGAGTTCTGTGCTGAAAAACCTAGCGAGATTAATGATGAAGAGGAGTTTAAATATTTTAGGAAATGGTTAGAAGCAGACAAGACAACTGAGTGTCATCAAAATCAGGCTTTTTCCATTAATTCTAACCTTATGGATTTATCATATGGATATGATTTTATGGTGTTTCTTGTTTCCGAATTATTGCTCTGTCAATAGAGCCAAGACTGCTGATGATAATATTGAGAAAATTCAGTGGAGGCTGGGGAAAATATTTGATGGGGAATTTTGATGCATTACTTTCAAATATTAAATGAATTCAGAGGAGTGGAGGTAAATGATTCATGTTGAGGATAATTAAATTTGGCTAAAAAAACGCTATTTAGGGTGTGAAAAGGTAAAAGAGGAATTTTTCAATGGGCTGGTTGAGAGGTGAATATTCGCAAAAAAAGCTGTTTGGGGTGTGAAGAATTTATTCTCTTTTGTAATTCTTGTAAATTGTATGGGGTCTCTGTTAATCTGTATTAGAAGGTCAGGTCTAGTCCCCCTTCTAATATGGATTTTTCTTTTCAAGAATAAAATTCCTTTTAAAAAAAATCAGGCTTTTTTCCATTACTAGTGATAAAACATCCAAACTCGATGAACTCTTCGAGCATCAAAATTGAGCCGCTTGGCAGGAGGTTATGAAGAACTTGACAACGACCATCTTGGTTGAGGGTATGCCCGTAAGGGAACATGCTCTCAAAATGATGGATTGGCTGAAAGAGATGGAAATCCTTGGAGCACAAATCGATGGGGAAACCCAGGTCGATCTCATCCTCCAATCTCTACCAAAGAGTTTTGAGAAGTTTCGCCTAAGTACCAATATGGGCAAGCGTTCATATTCGTGGACAGAACTTCTGACAGAACTCGAGGCGGCAGAGGCGTTTTCTCTTTAGAGCACATAGACTTTCATTGCTCAAGTGGTTTCTACTTCTAAACTGAAAGGAAAGAAGAAGAATAAACGTGCTGGGGCAAAGAAAGTAGCAGGATTACAGGGACCTCAGAGTTGCATAAAGAAGCCGAAAGGCAAGTGCTTTGTGTACAAGCAGTCTGGACATTGGAAGGCGGGCTGCCCCCACCGTCAGATTAATAATTTAGGTATATTTTCTTCTTTTGTCATTGTAACATGTTTAGCGGTGATATCTACCAGTACCTGGTGTGTAGATATGGATGTTACTAATCATGTATGCATTTTTGTGCAGGGGTTCTAGGAAACCTAACAGCTAGCTGAGGAGGAGATTACTGACTACATGGATAGGCTATGGAGATGACTTTTGCAGTGGGAGTTTATTTATTCATTGATGTCTTTAAGATAGGATGATAAATGTTTTAGTTTTATACAGATTGCTTTTATGTACTTAACCTTTTGGAAAGAACTTTGTTCAGTTTCTGGAATAAGATATTCTATTGCTTTTATTGTTAAAAGTGAAATAGAAGGATTATCTATTAAAGTACATAAATAGGCAATAGGTCATTTTTAAAACCAAAACCTTCCATGATGTAAATAGATGATAAAATAGCTTGTCATTTAACAAAAGTAAGAGAAAGGTTTCTTCCTACATGAACCAAGCATACCTTTAGGCTCTAAGACTTGGTCTTATTAACCTTTAGTAGGATTCAATGGTTAATAGCCAATGGGCCCTTAGGTTCATTATGGTGGAAGACTAGTCTTCCTTAAAACTTTGAATCTTACTAGGAAGGTAAAAAGACCGAGGGGCTTTTCCAAGCAAAGGGGCATAAAGCCCAAGGTATGTAGAAGTTGGTTCACCCTGATAAGTATAGGTTCTTAATCTATCTAGAATAGAGGTAGCCTTGAAGACTTTGTTTATTTTATAAACAATTATTCAAAGGTCAAAGTACATTTGCTTGTTGTACCGCAAGACTGAATACTTTGATGAGATCAAAGAATTCAAGTCTGATGCAAAGAAACATCAAAGTAAAAGAATGACGACATTACGATTAGGTCGTAGTGGCAAGTACCTCTTGGGATAGTTGTAGGGCTTACTTATCAGAGATTGGGAATAAGTCCCAATTCACTGCACCCGGTGTACCCTGACAGAATGGTGGATCACAGAGAAGGAAAAGGTCTCTTAAGGTAATGGTTAGGACAATGATAGACTACTCTAAGATTAGTCGGTTTTGTTTAGGGATATGCTCTGGATACAACAGTGTATGTGCTCGATACCATCTATGTCAGTAGTCTCTATAAACCCATAGAAATGTAAACTAAGCGAAAGCTTAAGGCTAAGGCATGCTCAGATTATGGGTAGTTCAGCACATGTGCTGAAGAGAGATACTAATAAGTTGGAATCTAGTGCACATGCTCATAGGCTATCCTAGGAGAACAAAAGGTGGTTTAATAGTCCTAAGGATCAGAGGATATTCATTGGTACGAATGACTGATGACTATGTAATAAACTACAAGCCCATGAGTAGTAATATTTTGAATAAAACAAATATGCTACATTCTGACCTTAGTACCAACTGTATAAGAGGAATCTCACAATGCACTGCACCTCGTGTCACAGAAGATACACAAGGGATACCTTATCGTAGTAGGAGGGTTGTTAGTCAACCTATAGGATTCATGTTCTTGGAGAGTCTTTGGACTTGGTCCTTGGTGAACATGGACCAGATCCCTAGACCTATGATAAGGATCATCTGCTTTGAAGAGATAAATCCAGTCATATGGATTTATTCAAAGGATGAATGAGATTGTGTATATAAGTGATGTGACGGAAACGAAGTGGTATTCTTGTGCTATACATAGATAATATTTTGTTGATTGGAAACAATAATGAAATACTATCAGAAGTAAGGGTATGATTGTCCAAACAATTATGAAGGACTTGGGAGAAGTAAGACACATCCTTGGGGATCAAAGATCTAAGGGATCTCCAGAAAAGGATGATGTGCTTATCCCAAGCATCATATAAGACACAGACCTAACTCGTTTTAGCATGAATACCTCTAAGAAAAGTTTTGTACTTTTCAACTTTGGAGCTACTCTATCTAAGGTAATATGTTTAGATTATTAAAGGAGATAGAGTAGGTAATGACGGTTCCTTTAGTGCCAGCTATAGGAAGCTCATGTATGCTAAAAATGAGACCAAATATCTGTTATGTCATGTGCATGGTTAACAGATATTGGAGTAACCCAGGTCAAGGAAATTGGATTGCGATAAAAGAATATATTAATGCCTGAGAAGGACTAAGGATTATATGTTGGTTTACCGGGCAAACCAATCTCCTGAAGGTTATATGGATATAGAATTCCAATCAAGATAAGGGGCAAATATAAGTATTCCTCATGGTTTTGTATTTATTTTTAGGAGGTAGAACCATTGTATGGGAGAGTGTCGCACAGTGGCTGTGTGATGGGCTCCACCATGGGAGCTGGATGGATGGCAGTCTGTGACACAGCCAATAGAGCTACATGGTTCAGGAACCTCAAGATAGACTTCGATGTGATTCCTAGTTTCCTTAGGGCTATCACATTTTGTTGATTAAAATAGTGTAGTTTCAAACTCGAAGGAATCACGAGTCCATAAAGCATGTAAACACATAGAGTGCAAGTACCACACAGGAGAGGAATAGCTGTTGTTGCCTAGATTACATCAGAGGATGACCTAGGGTGATCTTTTCGCTGAGGCCTTGCTAGCGAGAGCTTTTAGGCATATGAAGGATCGAGGGGTCAGATGTATGACATATTGAAAACAGTAAAGTCTTTGAGTATAAGTGGGAGATTGTTAGGATGCATACTAAAAGTATTTCTTTTGGTTAAAGTACATCTACATTTTAAAAGAAAATCGCCAAATCACACGGTGCATATTTATATTAGTATGCGCACAAAAGGTCCGATACTTTTCATTGTAGATAACATGGTGCGTGATGATGCACAGAAGATCATGTTATCATGTTCCTTGTAGAAGTATAAGAAAGATGCTAACAACCGAGATGGTAATGGACAAACCATCGGGATGGTTGTAGTATAATTAGGTGTGGTTTGTCTTAACCATAGAATTACACTTGTAACGCCCGCCTTTTTCCCACACCTTATGGTGTGGCGAGAAAGCGGCGTTACGCTGAACATACATGTACATATAAAACATCTTAATGCAGCGGAATAATTTTTTTCTTCTACATATGCTTTTAACTATGCAACTAATACATGAAACATCTGTACATGCCTAAATTTGTCATTCATGAACCTAGTGTCATTGGACTTAGCATATTAACGACATGCATGGCATCATGATATAACCATTCCATAGCTTATTCATAATCATCATAAGTAGCAAGTAACTTATCCGTAAACATCATAAGTCTTAAGTCATTCATTAGGCATAACCATTATAAACATAGCATAGAATCTAAGGAGGCATTTTAAAATCCAAGACATGCAATATGTGTAAATAAAAGGATCCTTTGCCATGTCACCGCCACACACACACATGCTCTTGCCCCTCCTGCTGCTTCCCTTAGTAACCTCTTGCTTGATCTGCGGTACGAGGAAAATAAGACTATAAACACACAGGCTTAGTAAGACCCTTTCCTACACACTAAAACCATACGTCGCTTAAACATAAACATATCTAGCATTTAACATAACATAATTCTGAACATAAAACGTAAGCATAGTCTTGGCGTAAGTCATAAGCATATGAACAACCAACATAGCATGATTCTTAACATAAACATAAACCTACATGTACTTAGCATGGCATGATTCTTAACATACATGAGCATGAAACATACTTATCATGGCATAATTCTTAACATACATGAGCATGAAACATACTTATCATGGCATAATTCTTAACATACATGAGCATGAAACGTACTTATCATGGCATAATTCTTAACATACATGAGCATAGTCTTAACATAAGCATGAGCATAAAACATACTTATCATGGCATAATTCTTAATATACATGAGCATAGTCTTAACATAAGCATGAGCATAAAACATACTTACCATGGCATAATGCATAACATGAATGGATGCATGAGTCAAATGCATATACATAAGGATGCTTAATTTAAAATCATACTTTTAAATACTTAAACATAATCATAACATCATTGGGGTCCCCGGCTTGTACCACATACATACATCATAAGCGCGCATCCCTAAGTAAATACGAGGTAGCTAGCCCCGACCTACTAGGGCAGGAACAGCTATGGTAGCTCCAAACACCGGGGCGTTCTTAAGGTGCCCATTCCTGTTGGACAGCTACGGTAGTCCCAGAATCGTGGACAGCTTCGGTAGTCTAGAACCGGGGCGTTCTTAAGGTGCCCATCCCTTGGACCCTTACTTCGGTACGCTACAAGCCCATTCATAAAAAAAAAAAATAACTATGCATGCTTCATCATTCATACTTGACATATCTTAAAACATAACATAATCTTGTTACATGAAGCATGACATAAATATGCTGGGCATTTCATCATACATACTTATTTCATAACATCATTATGCCTTTATCCTTCATACTTATCATTCATACTTATCATTCGTAATTAAGGCATAAATATCACCTTTATCCATCTTCTTTTATTCATAAGAACATGACATACATACATAATCGTGCCTCCAGGCATAAACATTATCTTGATTCATAAAGCTTACATGTTCATGATACATGAGATAAACATGCATTTCATACATGGTACATTTCATCTAGCATACATAATCCTAGTATCCATCGTGAGACATGCATGGGTAAGGTACATATAAACATGATGCACTATACTTAGATTCATGGTATTCATCATAATACATGCATAAACCTTCATACACACATGTCTATTATAGGCATTTCAATTTCACATGTTCATGGTATGTGACCTAAATATTCATGAGTAAAACATAACATAGCACCTAACATACAAGTCATATTGCATAACACACAAAGCTAGGGTTTAGTAACATAAGGACCCTTACATGATGCTTAATCATACACCTACATCATAGTAACTTATAAACATGCATCCTTGAGACCTTAACCCAATCCAAGCCCTAGATTAGGGACTTGGCCGAAACCCTAAAGGGTCATGGGTCCATGGAGAAATTCACATAAGTTATGATTAACATCCCATACACTACATATTATGCCATAGAACACCCTTGGAACCCTTGATTGGATTCAACCCTAAGTCCTAGGCCTAACCCATGTGTTGGCCGAAACCCTAGAAGGGTAACAAGCCCATAGGAAACTTCATACAAATCACCATTATTACCCATAACATATCATAGGAAACATACTAATCATGCTTGAAGGGTTGGAGTTTACACCTAGTCATGGTACCATGATGTGGCCGAAACCCTAAGGGGGTCTTAGGGTGCTACAAAACTTCCAAAAATTATACTTTTATTCTTAACCAATCATGAGTAAACATTTGAAAACATAAGAGAGGTCTTTAACATGATTTTTAGCCCAAAACCTTGCTTGGCCGAAACCTCCATAAATCCTAACTATAGATTTCTCAAAATAATATGCCAACAAGAACTTAGATCATGACAAACAACTTGAAAGCTATCATACCACAGGTGAGGGGGTCTTACCTTCCCTTATCTTAGATACAATCCTTGGATAGAAAAATAGAAAGGACCTTCTTGACTCTAAACTTCTCCTTAGCCCTTGTAGCCTAGTAGAAAGCCTTGAGTCGTCAAGATGGAGTCCTTGGTGAAGTTTTTCCTAAGGGAAGAACCCTTGTGGGTTTCGGCTAGAGCAAGAAGGAAGGAGGAAAGGAATGACTTTGGTGGAAGAAGGGAAGGAAAAATGTAACTCCTATGCCTCTTCCCCTCTCACCAACTCCTTTTATACTTCATGAGGGGGGGGGGGCAAGTGAAGGGTCATGGTGCCTCTTCTCTTGATGACTCTTCACTTCCCTAAGCCTTAACCAAAATCCTCTTCATTCTCTCCTAACACTCCCTTGCTAGGTGAATTGGTTAGTACATGCATGATGGTATACTAGGTCCAAGGTTCAATCCTTGGTTCATGCACTTTTTTTTTTTAATTTTATTTTTATATTATTTTCGAAAATTCCCCTAAGACCCACCCATAATTATGCTAATATTCCTAATTAAAACTCATTTATATTTATATTAAATTCTACCTAAAATCCACTAATACCCATGGTACTAGAAAAACCCATATAAAGCCTATTAGCACCTAGCTTCTTATTCTATATCGAAAATCATGGAGCATCATACTAAGGTTTACACTAGTGTCCCTACGTTCCTCGAGAATCCAACTAGGTATGGTTAATATTTTTAAAGAAAACATTGAGAAGATTTTCTGGGTCGTTACAATCCCCCATACCTCTTGAAAGTTCGTCCTCGAACATAGAATAGCTCCGGGTACTTGCGTCTCATCTCGTCCTCACGTTCCCAGGTAGCTTCCTCGAACCTTTGACTTTGCCATAGGACCTTGACTAAGGGTACCTCCTTGTTCCTTAGCTTTTTGATCTCTCGATCAAGATCTGAATAGGTCGGCTTTCAAAACTTAGGTTATCCTGAACTTGTATTGTCTGTGGCTCAATCACCTGATCTGTGTTTAGAACACACTTCTTGAGCATTGTCACATGGAGCACGTTATGGATAGCCGACATCTCTGGAGGCAGCACTAGCTCATATGCTACCTTGCCGACTCTTTCCAATACTGGATACGGTCCCACATAATGCGGACTCAGTTTCCCCTTCTTCCCGAATCTCGTTACCTCTTTCATAAAATTACATGCTTAGATGTGTGGTTAAATAATTTGAGAAATTATTTATGTTAAACCTTCCGCTGCACGTAATTAATTATAAAATTACGAACCCGCATCCATGTCAACATGCACCCGGTCCCAACAGTGGTATCAGAGCCAGGTTTGTGTTCAACATAATCATATAATTGTTTTTGCGGAAAGCTTTGTCATGATCTTAATTTTGGAAAAATTTTCAATTATGGAAACTTTCCAATTATGGTAAATTTTGGAATTTCAAAGTTTGGAAATCCTCATGAAATTTCGCAAACTTTTGAAATATCTCTATTTCTGAAATTTTATGTTAATTGTGAAAACATACCATTTTTGGAAACTTTCCAATTTTGGAAATTTCCCATTTTGGAAATTTTCTAATTTTGGAAATACGTAAGTTTTCTTTGTACCAGAAACTTACAATTATTCTGAAAACCTTTTATTTTTGGAAACTTTCCATTTATGGAAAGCTCGCAATTTTGGGCACTTTCTTTCAATAAATTCTAGACAAATTATGGGAATATTAATTGACATTTAAATTTATAATT
The DNA here is from genome assembly GCA_024364735.1 of Boesenbergia rotunda. Lineage (NCBI taxonomy): Eukaryota > Viridiplantae > Streptophyta > Magnoliopsida > Zingiberales > Zingiberaceae > Boesenbergia > Boesenbergia rotunda. Next base: position 411,209 of record JAGFNQ010005771.1, on the reverse strand, counting down.
GGAAATTAAATTATTTACAAAATTTTTTATTTTGGATTGAGCCTCAGGTAGCCGTCGAATTTAAAGTTAGTTGTTATAATTAAATTTCCTAAATTGGATTTAAACTTTCAAATGTTTAATTTGGATTGAGCCTCGGGGATCCGCCTAAATTAAATTATTAATATTAATTTTCCATAAATAAAATATGTGATCAAATCTTGAAAATTTTTGAGGTGATTCTCAAACGATAATTTCCTTATTTGATTTATGAGGTGATGCTCTTACATATTATTGTCTCCAAAATTAATTAGGAAAATTGTTTCCTATAGAGTATATTTCCATAAATAAGATTTTCATGAAAATAATATGTGGTTGAATTAAGGGAATCTATCTCTTAATTTAATAAGATTTGATTTAGAGAAATCAAAGTCTTAAACATATTAATTCCGAAATTGATTTTGATATTTTAGGAAATTGTTTCCCAAAAATAATTCCTTGAATAAAGTATGAAATTAAAATTAGGAAATCCGGTTCCTAATTCAATTAATGAGACTTGATAAATTAAGTCACATACATACTTTATTAAGGAAATCGTTAGAACATGACATAATTACATGTCATGAATGTGCATAAAAGAAAAGGATGAGACCCAAAACCCCTTACAAAATATTAAGGCCAACATCTTCCATTAATATGGTTAGAACCGGAGTTTTGTTTCTCGTTTGGGTTGATGGGCACATCCATGCCCGGCTTGAACCTCAACATGTTCAAACCATGAAATTAGTTTATGATTAATATAGTTGGAGTCAGAGGTCAATCCTTAGTTTTAGTTGTTGGACAGATCCAAGCCTGACTAAACGGTTGAATGAGCTCCAACCATGTTAAAACTATTTCTTGATTAATGGGTCAGCCTTAAGCTAGGAGCATTGATTTGTTGTGCCACAACCAAGGTTGATGTAAAGAGAGGTGCAGTTGGGTGCTATGTATATTGTTGCATATTTGTTAATGAGTTAACAACCCAATGATTTATGCAATCATTCAATTAGTTGATAGCATAATGTGATAGTTACATATGTATAATATGTAATCGGTATAATTACCTACCTTCATAGCTAAGAATAACTTGATGGACTCTAGCCATGGTTCGTCTTATCTATGATTGGATATCAACCTATTTGGAGATGCTCCTACGATTTCCCGAATTGATAAAAAGGGTTATTCAATTCAAAAAATAAATAGGATTTAATTAATGTATATTGATGCATTCTTTATCATTCTTATCACATAAGCTCAATTTGTATTTCTAGGATAATCACCTGATCATGTCTTCTCTGAATTTGCGTTCTATTTTGGATATCAATAAGCTGACTGGGCCAAACTTCATGGACTGGCTTCGAAACCTGAGGATAGTCCTCAAGGCAGAAAAGCTTTTGTATGTCCTTGAAGAACAACTTCCCAACCATCCTCCTGAAGATGCAACTCCAGACCAGTTAGTGGCCTATCAGAAACATGTGGCTGATTCTAAACTTGCGAGTAGCATCATGCTGGCCGCTATGGTACCTGAGCTACAAAAGCAGCATGAGCATATGGATGCTCATACCATCGCCTTCCATCTTCATGAGCTGTTTGACGAGCAGGCGAGATCCGAAAGGTTTGAGGTCTCCAAACTCCTCTTCACCTCTAAGATGCAGGAAGACACTTCTGTCTCCCAGTTTGTGTTGAAGATGTTGGGGTACATTGAGCAACTAGGTACACTCGGATTTACAATGGATCACGAACTAAGTATTGACTTAATTCTATATTGTTTGCCCAAGAGTTACTCACAGTTTGTGATGAACTATCGGATGAACAAACTGGAGACTACCATTCCTGAGTTGCTTAACCTGCTGAAGACTGTAGAGCCTTCTGTAAAGCAGGATCAGAAGATGGTATTGTTAGTTGGTTCCTCAAAGAAAGGCTCTAAGAGGAAGCCCAAAGAACAAAAATAAGGGAAAGAAGAAAAAGGCCAAAAAGATTGAAAAGGCACCAAAAGGCACTTGCCATCACTGCGACAAGGAGGGCCACTGGCGAAGAAACTGCAAGGTTTATCTTGAGTCCTTGAAGAAGAAGGCATCCGATGCCCCATCCTCTTCAGATATCTTCGTTATTGAATGCCACTCTATTTCCTCGTACACCTGGGTACTTGATACTGGGTGTAGCTCACATATATGTAATGACATACAGGGGCTAAGGAATAGAAGAAGACTCGTCAAGGGAGAAGCGAATTTGCGAGTTGGAAATGGAGCAAAGATTGCTGCTGTTGCCTTCGGAACATATTTGCTAAAGCTCCCTACTGGACTTGTCTTAGAATTGGATAATTGTTATTTTGTTCCTTCATTAATAAAGAACATTGTATCTATTTCATGCTTGAATGAAAAGGGTTATCATTTAATTTTTAGTAACAATTGATGTTACATAACTTTAAATGATGTTCTTTATGGGACCGAAACTTTATGCAATGGTATCTACACGTTAGATTTATCCGATGACGTTTTCCATGTTTACACTTGTTTTTATAGATGTTGATCCTATCATGATAAATGGTAGAGAGTAGATAATAAGCAAGCCTATGGTAGTGCAAGAAGCATGTGTGTTTGAGTGAGCTCCACTTCCATCATCAACTTAGAACTTAGGAGAGAGCCACCAAAATTTTTCCTTGAAAGGCTATGAGTTATGATTTATCTCAATGACTCATGATGGATGAAAAGGTTAAGTTGTTGATTTAAGGACAAGATAGTAATCCATAGAGCTTAGATTTATGAGAATTGACAACCTTAGGTAATTACTTTTCATTTGCTTCTAATTATGCTTTAGAAAACCTAAGGGATACTTATTTACTGTTTTCGCGAGACGCTCAAGGCTAAGTGTGGGGGAGTTGATAGATTCCATTTTATTGATCATTTGAGTGGCTTAAATCCCTGTTTGATCTATGTTTTTATTGTCAAAATTGTGAAATTGCCTAGGTTTTAGAACTTATTCATATTTTGGACTTAAATGCAAAAGTACACATTTTTGAGTTAATTGGCCACTAAATTCTTGATTTATTTTTTTGTAGGCATCAAAGGTTCCGGGACCTAGAGCATATTGGGTCAAACTTGAGTCGGAAGTGAACCGGATCGAATTATCAAGCCTACGATTAATCCGGGCCGTCCGATTCGAGAGCGGCTAGATCTGAGCCATCCGGGACGATCTGAAGCAATTCGAGCTAGGGTTAGGGTTGATCAAGCTCTATGATCAAGATCTGAAGATTTCATCCTAATCAGAGCTAAATCAACCGTTGGATCAAGCAAGGAGGGCTCTAGAGCGTCCATTCATAGATAGAGTTGATCTGGACCATCCGTTGCATATCTGGAGGATCCGAGCTACCACAAGGTAGATCCTGACCTCAGATCACCATCATCAAAGTTTGGCTCAAATCAGAGCGAGATCGGCCGTTGGATTTCCTCAAATCGATCCGAGCCATCCATTGGTTAATACTTAAGGAAATGAACTCAGAAACTTACCCTTGTCGCGTCTTCAGCACAGCTTCCACTGTTCTCCGCCGTTCTTCCCCGTTTCTTCATCGTTCTTCAAAATTCTTGCTTCCAAGAAGGCGTGACCACCTCATCTTCATTCCCAGATCGAGAATCAAGTCCTTGGCGATTGGTGTTTGAAGAATTCTGCTCATTTGCGCTGGAACAGAGGATTTCTTGGGGGATCCGACAGTTCTCAGTCTGATCATCCTCTTCTCGACCACAATCCATTTTAAAGCTTCTGAACCACTTGTAGGGGTTCTCAGGTGAGCTCAGAAGTTTCCCACATCATCATCGCAGCTCCTCCAATCGAGATGAAGTGAATCGGATGGAAAGTTCCATCAAGCGCAGAGTCTGTTCAGAAACAACTTCAGAATCGATTGTCCATCGATTTGCTGAGCCTAGGGGTTCGAAGCCGGTTCTTGATTGACAACCAAGAATTTCTTGAGTTGAGGAAGGAGTTGAGGAGTAGCTTAGGCCCTTAAGTTTCATGTTTTATAGCTGTAGTTTCAAGTTTGTTGCAGTTTTGTCCTGAATTTCTGTTTAGTTACTGAATTTGTCGATTTTTAAGTGGTTAGCCATAATTTAGCTTCAATTCTGCAAGTAGAGTAATTTAGGACCTTGTTTAGCAATCAACAAGATCAAATTTCAGTTTATTTTATTTTAATTTGCTAGCGTGCCAAATCCTTGTTTGCGTGCCAAGTTCAATTCTGTTTTGCTTTCTTTCCTTTGATTTCTAAATTTGTTTCGAATTTCTGAGTTTCTTAGCTGTTAATTCCTGCTCTATGTTTGATAGATAGTTTGTTTGGTTTAGAATAGCATTTGCTTAAAGTTTTGAGCATCAATTTCATTGTGGTGTGCCATCTAAAATCTCAACAGCCAAATCTGTTTGCTGTTTACTCATTTCTGAAAATTCTGTTTCTATAGCTCTGATTTCAATTTTACTTCTTTACTTTAGTTTTGCTTAGTTCTGTCCTAATAGCTTTGTTTCCTAATCAAATCCATCAGTTTTAAAAAGAAAAGAAAATAGAAAGTTGGAAGATCATTATTTCCGAATTTTGAGTAGTTTCTTTTGGCACAAGGACTTCTCCCTTGCGTGCCACTTGCCTTAGCCCTTCTTGCAGCCGAACTTAGCTTGCTTTCATGGCATAAGATTGTGTTTGAATTAATCAGTTTGCATTAGCTTATTTCTGAATTTCTTTAGGCAGTGGTTGGCTTCCAAAAATAGTTCATGCTAAGTTGATAATTGTTGCGAGTGTAAATTCGAAATTTGCTTTGCATTGAATTGTCTTAATTTGCTTGATTCCGAAAATTGCCATAACTGAATGAATATTTCAGATTAGTGTTTGTTTGCAATTTGAACTTAGATTTGGTTTTCCAATTAGGATAAGTTCTTGTTTGATTTGGTTTCCCATTAGTGAGTCTCTCTTAGTGCCAATTTTCTTTGTTTAGTTCCATTGTTCACCTTCTTTTATTTTCATTTCATTTTCATTTTCAATTACAAACCTGAATCCCATTACTTGTTTGAAACCCCAAAAACGACACATAACTACAAGTTTGAATCAAGCACGACAACTAGCCCCGAGAAAAATACGACCTGTGGCCCCTTTGCTACATTCTTATACATTTTGATTGTAAAAGGGTTTCCAGCTTTCATTCACATTTAAATCTGATGAGCCCACACTTTCGTGACAACTTTAATTAGTATATTTGGGCTCATCAGGGGGTGAATGTCGACCGTTCAAAACTTCGTAAGAAACTTCGTAAGACTTTCAATCGTCGTTCTAGACTTAGAGTGTTTGCGCAGCGGAAGAATAAAATAGGAAAAGAAATAGCAATACAAGGACACAGCGGGATTTATTTACTTGGTTCCCAACCCCCCAGGGTCAGTACGTCCAAGACCTATGTACTCGGCGTGAGTCCACTATTGGTCTCCTTTCCAGAATTTCCGGAGGCGGAGAAAACCCGTCTTACAGTGTACAGTTACAAGCACAAGTACGAAAAGTAATTACGGAATAATAAACGCAATCCGAATAAAACAAAGTTGACGCTCGGCCGATCTGGACCTCTGAAGTGCCGTGCACTTCCTCCTGGAGCCTCCCGGTCGTAGAGCCTCGTCTTTAGCGCGTTGTCGTCGGTCAGAGTGATCAGAATGGTACTTAGCAGTTGTTGTTGAAGCAGAGGGGTGATAAGTACCATTTTATTGATATTTTAGTTGCTAAAATCCAAGTTTGACCCATATTTTACTTGCTTAATTGTGAATTTACCCTAGGTTCTAGGACTTATCTTTATTTTGGACTTAATTGCAAATCTTTACATATTTGGATTATTTGGCCACTAAATTTTTGATCTAATTTTGTAGCCATGAAAGGATCATGGACGTAGGGCATACTGGGTCAAACTTTAGTCGGAAGTGGACCCGGATCGAGTTATCAAGCTTCAGATTAATATAGGTCGTCCGACTCAAAAGCGGCTAGATCTGAGCCATCTGGGGCCATCTGAGGCAATCCGAGCTAGGGTTAGGGTTAATCAAGCACTCTGATCAAGATCTGAAGGTTTCATCCAAATCAGAGCTCATTCAACCGTTGGATCAAGCTCGGAGGGCTCTAGACTGTCATTCAAAGATTAGGTTGATCTGGACCATCCGTTGCAAATCTGGAGGATCTGAGCTACCCCGAGGCAGATCCTGACCCTTGATCAACATCATCAATGTTTGGGTCAGATCGGATGAAGATCAACCGTTAGATTTCCTCCAATCAATCTGGGTCGTCCATTGCTTACTATTTAATCAAAAATTGGCCACAGCTCCTCGTTGTCGCATCTCCGCCGCAAGCTTCAGTGTCCTTCATTTGTTCTTCACTCTCTTCAGTAACTTCTTCAATCCAAGGGGTGCGACCCCTCAATTCTTCTATTTGATCGAGTGTTAGGTCATTGGGAAGGTTTCTTGGTGAAGTCTAGCTCCGAATTGGCCAAAAACAGAGCCGAGTGAGGGTTTCCTCAGTTCTGCCATCGATTGCTTCGATTTTGATTTTGTTCAATCCGTCATCCATCCGAGCTATCTAGAGGGGTTCCCTGGAGTGCTTGGTTCAACCCCACACCATCTGCGCAATTGGACAAGGCTTGATTGAGGAAATCAATTGGGAATTCAGCTTGGCTCAGAGTGTGAGCTGGATTTGAATCGCAGAGGCTATTTTCTATTGATTTGCTGGGCTTAGGGGTTCGAGGCTCACCCTTGCGTGACGAACAAGGAGTACTCGAGCTAGGGAGTGATTGAGGAGTAGATTTCTTATTGCAATTTCAGTTTTTAGCTGTAATTTTTGATTCCTGCCATCTGTTCTGTTTCTGAATGTTTGTATTAGCTACCTTAGTTTCAGTTTTGAATTTTTTTTGCTTTAATTAGTGGTTCGAATCTATTCTTTCATTAGTTAGCTAGTTTGTTCGGTTAATACTTCGCTTAATTTAATCTGCTTTGTAATTTCATAGATGCGTATCAGTTTAATGCCCTATTTTCAGCTGCGTATCAGTTTTCTTTTCTGCAATTCCCTTTTTAGTTTCTGAATTCTTCAGCTATTTCTAATTTGATTCGTGTTTAGTCCAATTCCTGCAATTAGAGATCACATTTAGTGTGTGAATTTAGTTGATCCAAGTTTGTTTCATATTTAGTTTCATTTCCGAATTTTCTTTTGTTCAGCTTAGTATTTCTGCAATTCAGCTTGCGTCTCAACTTTAGTTCAGCCATGTTTCAGTTTTTCCTTCCTGCATTGATGTCAAATAACATTAGTTGAATTTAGCTTGTTTCTCTGAACTCAGATTAATGCATTCGAACTCAGTTACTCTATTAAATTCTGCATTTGAATTGTTGTCTCATCCCTGCTTTTGATTTCTGGAATCCTAAATTCATTTCTGCTTTAGACAGTTTCAGTTTTAATTTTCGAAATGTTCAGTTTATGATTTCTAAAGCTGCATCAATGGAACGTTAGCTCTTCTAAATCCCATCTGAAAGCTAGTTTGAGCAATTACTTTCAGCTAGCTTGTTGATTGTTTGTATGTGCATCTGATTTGTTGCTGATTTCTGCTTTAATGCTCTGAATTCTGCAATTTCATTTCTGAAATTCGAGTCCTATACCTGCCATTGAGTCAGTTCGGCAATCCTCAGTGATTCTCTCTAAAATGATATCAAGTGAGCTTAGTGTTAACCTCTGATTTCACTTGCTGTTTGTTTCATTCCAAAGCACTTGATATTAAGTTCTAAAATTGGATTTCAATTTGTGCATCAGTCCTTTCTTGCGTGCCAATTATAATCTCTGCGCTTTTGGTTGCTTGTGAAGTTTGCATTCTATTTGTTTGCTTCTATCCAATTGTTGCACATCAATTGCTACCCATCAATTTATAGAACTGAATTTAGTTAAGCTTTTGGCACAAAAGTTGATCCCTTGCATATCAAGTGGGCACCATCTCTGGAATTTGTTTTAAGTGAAGATTAAGCCAATGATTTATGGTTTGGTGCTTTAATTTCTATAGTCGAACAACCCTTTTAGCGAGCTATTGCGTTCAAATTCAGTTTGCTTCATAGCCAGCTCATTTCTTTAATTTTAAGCTTCATTTTGCATACTAGTTTTAGCTGCTGCATTTCTTGTATCAAGAGAAGTTTTGGCATTAATTGGCATCAAGTTAAGTTTGATTTTTAGTGCATTGTAATTTCTGATTGCAACCAAAACCTAATCTTATTTGAAACCCAAAAATATCAACGACACCTAAACTCGAGCTTGAATCAAACACTCTCAACTAGCCCTAGGAAAAATACGACCTGTGGCTCCTTTACTACGCTTTTATTCTTTCGAAGCCCCTTTTATAGGCTTCCTGCGGGCGCCCCGATAAACCCGGTCAAACCTTATCCCTGCGCCGACCATGCCGCAGCTGATAAAACCTTTGACCAGGGCGCCCCGAACCTCCCGGGCACCCTCATGAAGGCTTATCTGTGTTTTGGACTCGAAACCGCCAAAACAGCTTTGAACCCGGGCGCCCCGCTTGACACCTATTCTGCCTTCAACACTATACTGCATTTTTGAAACTATATTTTTGAACTTTGGGAGAAAATTTTTCTAACTTAAGGAGAAAATTTTTTTAACTTAAGCACAACTCTCCCGCTTTGTCATACATAAAAAAACTTTAAGAAAATACTTGCACCAACAATGAAAACTTTTAGTTGTTTTTGAAAATACTTAGTGCAAAATTTTTGAAAGCATTGCATTTTGAATGATATATTGTATTTTTTCTTGAAAAATGCATAATTTTGAAAAAGATGCTATGTACTTTTGAAAGATTATGTAATTTTTGAAAAATATAAGTACCTTTGAAAAATGTATTGAATTTTTTGAAAAATTAAGTACTTTTGAAAAATACATAATTTTTGAAAGAATGCTATTTTAGAAAATATAAGTATTATGCATATTTTGCAAGTACTAACTATTTTTGAAAAAGATGAGACTTTGAAAAATATAAGTAATTTTTGAAATATAATATTTTACTTGACTAGGTTTCTTTTCCAATCTGACACAATCCTAGGAAACCTTATTAACCACAAGGACATTTTACTAAGTGTCCTGGAAATTCTTCAAACTCAAGTAAATATTAACAGAATTTTGTCAAAAAAAAATGATAGTACTTTTGAAAATATATGCTAGTGGATTTTGAAAAATGTGTGAACTTTTGAAGACCCAATATTTTACTTGACTTGGCTTATCTTCCAGTCTGACATTATCCTGGGAAACCTTGTTGACTACAAAGACATTTCCTAAGTGTTCTGAAAATTCTCCAACCCAAGTAAACATTATTTCAAAAATAAGTTCATAAGTCACACAAATTCTAACAAATAGAATAATAGTATTTTAAAAGACTTAGATTTTTAGCAAGATTTTGAAGATATGAAAATATGTTATTAAATAATTCTTTTAATTTGACCTCCCCCTAAACTTGACTCAGTCCTGGGAAGCATGTTGACCACAAGTACTCTTCCTCTGAGTCTTAAGGTTTGATTCAGATTAAAAGAGTCATCTAATAATTTTCAAAATAATTTAAAACTTGTCAGAAGGTTGACTCAGACTCCCCCTAAATCTGGCACGTCCTAGGAGTCCTTTTAGATCATGAAGTGGACCTTCCTCTGTGTCTTTAGGGTTTATCAAAATCAAATGAAATCATAATTTGGAAAGAAGATAATTTGGAAAACATATGTGATAGAAGTTAAGGTGTAGTTTTCGAAAAATATTTTTAACGAAAAGAACAAAACACTCCCCCTGCATCCAACAACGTTTGACTCTATCTACGTGCCTTAAGGAACTTTAGTGTTGTCCTAAGAGGCTTGTGTCTAATTGAGTGAGTCAAACAATTTTTGAAAAGATATACTTTTTTTGAAAAATGAATAATATGTATAATCAATCAGACAAGCATGAATTCCATAAAAACATTATTATGTTGAAGCACTATTTTGAAAATATATTTTTAGAAAAATATTCTAATGATTTTGAAAAACAGTTTGAAAAATATTTTCAATTCATTAGTCCTTAATATCTCACCCATTTTAGATGTATCAATACAACAAGCATGGTTGACTTATAGGTGTATTGTGAGATGCTTGAATCATTTTTCTTAATTTATTATTAACTCTAAGATTTAATTGAAGCTTGTGTTAGATTTGAATTTGACAAGAAGTAACTTGAACTTGAATTTCAAAAATTGGCTTCCAGGTCTTGGCGAGGCACTAGGTCTTCTTTGGCCGTAGCCTTATTGGATCATCAACCCTTTCCTTGACAAAGCCTTTTAATGAAATTTCATTTTCAAAATTACTTTTTGAAAAATTCTGGTCTAACTAGTTTGGGTCTTGGATCGATAGCTTCGGCTAGTTTCACCAATCTAAAGAGACCAAGTAGAGTATACTTGACCTTATTAGAAGAGGCTTCCCTAACGTACTATCATCTCACCTCCACCCAATACTATGTTGTTCAAGTTTCAATTATTCTTTTTCCTATAACCGTTCTAATATATGCATAAAATTTAAATATGAATGACATGTCATATATTTAAAAAAGATAGCAAATGCATGACATGACAATTATGCATGATTCAAAGAAGCCAAATCATTTTATTTAAGTTTCTAATAATGTATCAAATTCCCGATTTGATACATGTCGTGTGAACCCGCGAATATGTCAATCCACTTTGACATATTTAATTTTATTAAATTAATTGTTGCGGTTTAGGTAAGGTTTTAGTTTAGTTCGAGTTTAAGTTATTTTGGATTCAAGTTAATTAAGAATTAATTGAAGTATGAATTAATGAATTGATTAAGAATTAATTAAAGTGAATTAATTTGAATCAATTAAAGTTGAATTTATTTGAAGTAAAAAGAATTAATTTATTTTATTTGATTAAATTAATTTAATTGACTTAATTAAGATTTAATTAAGATTTAATTTACTATAATTTAAATTTAATTTACTTTTGATTTGAATTTAATTTTAATTTGAATTTTATTTGATTTAATTTAATTAAGATTTAATTTGAATTGAATTTAATTTAATTCGAATTTATTTTAATTTAATCTAATTTGATTTGAATTTAATTTAATTTAATTTAATTTGAATTTAATTTAATTTTAATTTAATTTGAATTTAATTTGATTTAATTAAATTTGAATTTAATTTGATTCAATTTAATTAAGATTTAATTCGAATTGAATTGAATTTATTTTAATTTAATTTAATTTGATTTGAATTTAATTAAGATTTAATTTTTATTTAATTTAATTAAGGTTTAATTTGTATTTATTTTAAGTAAGATTTAATTTGTATTTAATTTAATTAAGATTTAATTTGTATTTAATTTAAGTAAGATTTAATTTGTATTTAATTTAATTAAGATTTAATTTGTAATTAATTTAATTAAGTTAAGATTTGTATTTGATTTAATTAAGATTTAATTAACTAATAGTTGTGGATTTAGGTTCAACATTTTCATTATTTCAAAAATTTCTGACTCATCCTTATTTTTCTTTTCAAGTTTCTCTAGTAATTCTGATTTATTTGAACCTTTGTAATGTTTATTAACCATGGCCTTTATCTTAGGCAATTCTATCTCCTCCTCAAGATTAGATCTTTCAATATCCTCAAAGTAGGTGGAGTAAAATGGATCACTAATTAAGGTTTTGTAATAATCTTCAATATTATCTATGATTAAATTATTATCTAGGAGAAATTCATTTTCCAATTTATCCTCATAATTATCCTCAGACACATCTTCAATATTTTCAAGAAATTCAAAATTAATCTCTAGATTATCCTTAAGATTTTCAACATTAATTTCCGGATTAATTCTACTAACTTCAGAGTTATCTTTAGAATTTTTAGATTCGAATTCAGAGTTATACAACGGATTTTTAAATTTGAATTCAAAATTATCTAAAGGATTTTCAAATTCAGAATTATCCTTAAGATTTTTGAATTCAGATTTATCCTTAGGATTAAATTTATCTGAATAAAAATTATCAGATTTATCTGAATTAAAATTATTAGATTTGTCTAAATTAAAGTTATGATAATTTATTTTAGTAATTACTAAATTAATGTTCTAAATTAAATAATTAATTTCTGAAATTTTAGTCATGTCAGTATTTTCTAGTTTTTCATGCAAAATATTAATTTCACTATGCAGTAAATCTAATTTATCAGAAAAATTAACTGAATTATCTAAAGACAGTGCAGGAATTTGTAAAACTTTTGGAACATAAATCTTACGTACCTTCGTCGGACACTTGTTTTTGTAGTGTCCGTATTGCTTGCATTTGAAGCATCGTACGTGATCCTTATTTTTTCGGACTCTTGGCGCTAGTGTCTCCTTTGCCGCCGATGGTGTAGATCGAGTCTTACGAGTAGGGCACTGATTTTTATAGTGCCCTCTCTCCCTGCATGTGAAGCACGTGATATGAAATTTAAAAACACACATTTAAATAAAATATACCTGATTCACCCCTAAGCTCCCCCTCAACTCCTGGCGTCGTTGCTCCGTCGGCGGTTAGTCCGGTGAAGAGCGACTCTGCTCTGATACCAATTGTAGGACTGGTGCCGTCGATAGAGGGGGGGTGAATGTCGACCGTTCAATACTTCGTAAGAAACTTCGTAAGACATTCAATCGTCATTCTAGACTTAGAGTGTTAGCGCAGCGGAAGAATAAAACAGAAAAAGAAATAGCAATATAAGGACACAGCGGGATTTATTTACTTGGTTCCCAACCCCCCAGGGTCAGTACGTCCAAGGCTATGTACTCGGCGTGAATCCACTATTGGTCTCCTTTCCGGAATTTCCGGAGGCGGAGAAACCCTGTCTTACAGTGTACAATTACAAGCACAAGTACGAAAAGTAATTACGGAATAATAAACGCAAACCGAACAAAACAAAGTTGACGCTCGACCGATCTGGACCTCTGAAGTGCCGTGCACTTCCTCCTGGAGCCTCCCGATCGTAGAGCCTCGTCTTTAGCGCGCTGTCGTCGGTCAAAGTGATCAGAATGGTACTTAGCAGTTGTTGTTGAAGCAGAGGGGTCGAAGCCCCTTTTATAGGCTTCCTGCGGGCGCCCTGGACACTGGGGGGCCCTGATAAACCCGGTCAAACCTTATCCCTGTGCCAACCTCGCCGCAGCTGATAAAACCTTTGACCAAGGCGCCCCGGACCTCTCGGGCACCCTCATGAAGGCTTATTTGTGTTTTTGACTCGAAACCGCCAAAACAACTTTGAACCCGGGCACCCCGGACGCTCCGGGCGCCCCGGACGCTCCGGGCCCCCCGGACGCTCCGGGCGCCCCGCTTGACACCTATTCTGCCTTCAACACTATACTGCATTTTTTAGCTTTGTCTGGGGGCGCCCTAGATGCATGGGGGCGCCCTGCTTCAAGGCTGGCAGCACACCATTTTGCCTGGTTACCTGCTTTGTCTGCGGTTCTTGATACCTGCATGATACACAAACACAAAGCAAATGTACATACAATATTAGCCTTAAGGACTTGGTTCGGACTACGAATTTTCATGAAACCCTAGGTCGAACTGGCACAAGTTCCCATCCCCGAGAACTCGCCCTTCACCTACTCCTTTTAGGAGATGGTTGCCACCCAGTCCTTCGGGTGGACTTTTGCTTAGCTTCCGATACCTCCGGACCTCGAGACACCCAAACCCTGACCCGTCTCTACTCCTGTCCTTAGTCATCGCTCAGCTAAGTTGCTTAGTCCCTTGGGCAAAGACTTTATTCCCTAGCAGTCCTTCGCCAGGTGCCTAGCAGCCCTTCGCTAGGTCTTCATTACCAAGCAGTCCTTCGCCTGGTGCCTAGCAGCCCTTCGCTAGGTGCCTAGCTGACCTTTGCTAGGTCTTAGACTCCTAGCAGCCCTTCGCTAGGTGCCCAGCAGCCCTTCGCCAGGTCTTAGGGTTTCGATGCCTAGCAGTCCTTCGTTAGGTGCCTAGCAGCCCTTTGCCAGGTCTTAGGGGTTCGATGCTTAGCAGCCCTTCGCTAGGTCTTAGGGTTTCAATGCCTAGATTAACTAGGACTTTTCTTTAACTTAGGTTACTTCTCCATTGCTCCTCTTTGTCTGTTCAATGTATCACTAACTTAAGTATATTGTCAAACATTAAAACACTTAAAGGAGAACATCATTGATGCACTTTGCACCAACACTATCATGTATGCTATGTTATGTACTAGGCCCGATGTATCGTATGCTCTGAGCATCACAAGAAGATACCAGTCTGATCCAGGAATGGATCATTGGGCGGCTATCAAGACAATCCTCAAGTACTTAAGAAGCTCTAAGGATGTGTTCCTAATATATGGAGAAGGTGATATGGTAATACGTGGGTATACAGATGCCAGTTTTCAGACAGATAAGGATGACTCCAAATCTCAGTCCGGATACGTATTTATTTTGAATGGAGGCGCAATAAGTTGGAAGAGTTCCAAGTAAGACACCATAGCGGATTCTACCACGGAAGCGGAATATATTGCAGCTTCGGAAGCACTAAAGGAAGCAGTCTGGATCAAGAAGTTTGTCCCCGAACTTGGTGTGGTTCCAACGATTGATGAAGCAGTGCCGGTAGTCTACATATAGATATGTTAGTGAAGTTCTTACTGCAGCTTAAGTGCGATGTTCCTTTGACTTGCGGTGTTCAAGTCATCTTGGTCATGGAGACTTATACTTTGACATCTTAAGCAAGCATCTCCAAGGAGGTGTAGACCCAGGATGATTGGGTATAAGCCGAAGTGCCCAAAGATGTTTGAACAGCCTACAAAGGATTCACCACTCCTTGCGAGGAGATGTATACCCGAGGCCTATCGTCGGATTGTTACTCGAAGCCTCTAGCCAGAGCATGACATGTTCAGAGTATGAATCTCTTAAATACATGAGAGTAATTAGAATCCGTAGGACGAGAAAACGTTACATGGGCTAGGTGTGACGTAGTCAGCCTAGTGGGGACTGACACACATAGACCATGTCCTAAACCAAGTGGGTATAAGATGTTGAAGGGAATGGGGCACGATTCATTATAGCTGCTGAAGGGTTTCAAAATTGTTTCTGAGGTCAACCGTTGATCTTTCGATTAATTAGGGATCATGATGTACTACTAGGTGCGACTCATGATCGTTCTATAATTGATTAATTATAGACAGCCAACATAAATCGAAAGCCTATTTAGTCACACACACTACGAGTAATCCGAGGGATTTAAAACGAGTAGAAAATTAGATTTTCCAATCAAGAGAGATTAGGTTTGGTTGAGCCAAACAATAAGTCAAATCTGAATTTTTCAGAGACGCATCGGAAGCGTAAAATGGCTAAGTCTTTTGAAGGCTTAATAGATGAATTAAATAAGTTTAATTCATTGGGGCGTGGCTTGGATGGGCTGGCCAAAGAGGGCCTCCATCCTCTTTGCTTGGTCGGACACAACAAAGGGAGAGAACCAAGTTTTGGGATCAATTTATAAAATAAACCAAGTGTGGTTTGTTTTATAATAAACCAAGGTTTGGTTTATTTCTTCATGGAAATTAAAATGAACCATGGAATGGTTTATTTTATAAAATCAATCATGGATTGATTTACCATGATAAGGAAATTTATTCAATAGAAGAGAAGAGACTTGATTGATTTTTATCATGAATTAAAATATGATTTTAACCATGATATAAAATCAAACTTGGCATGATGGAATAAGTTATTCCATATTTGAGAGACTTTATAGTTGAGAGGCTACTATATAAAGGACCCAAGGCAAGGCTTGAAAAAGAATCGAAGAGATGAAGGCATAGGCTCTCTCCCTCTCTGTCTCTCCTTCTCTACTCCCCTTCTTGCCGTGCGCCAACCAGCCCCAAGAAGGAACACCAGCCGACCGCCCCTGCCCTTTCCCTGCTGACCACCACCTGCTGCTGGAGAAGGAAGCTCCGACCATCTCTTGGCCGGAAGAAGGTGCTGCCGGAATTAGAGTTTGCCGCAAGGATCTTTTTGCCGCAAGCCTCTTCTTTTGCTTCACCGGAATTTTGATTTCGGCCATCCTTTTATGGTTAATCTTCTAACTTCTCTCTTGTTTTTTCTTGTCGCGTTCTCGGAGAATCTAGTAGTTCTCGAGAACATGAAACTCATGGCTTTGCGAAGTCATCCCGAAGATACTCGGCGTGGACGCGAATAGAGGCGGAGCTTCCAAGGGACGCTTACGGTTGGATCTCGTCCCTTCCTTCGAGTTACGCGAGGTAATACGTAAATTAGTTTACGTTTCTACAAAATTTTAACTATATGATCATGTCTACACATGATAAAATTGCATGCTTAGATGTGTGGTTAAATAATTTGAGAAATTATTTATGCTAAACCTTCCGCTGCACGTAATTAATTTTAAAATTACGAACCCGCATCCATGTCAACATGCACCCGGTCCCAACAATAGGAAGAGGAAGGAAGGGTTGGCTAGGGCGTATGTGAAGGAAAGGAGCACTTCTTCTCCACAAAGTCTTCATCTTCCTTAAATGGTGGCCAGCGGTATTGAAACCCTAATTCAAGGGTTTCCTCTTGGTTGGCGCATGGAAAAGAAGAGAAAAGAAGAAGGATTAATTGGCAAGCCTCCGTGACCCCATGTCATGGTAGCTCGTCGCCCACATCACGTCCATGAGGGGAGGGTCATAAGGTAGAAGACTCCGAGGTAAAAGGCAAGGTATACCTCTCCCTAGCTCCTCTTGTTTTCTTGTTATTTTCATGCTTGTTTTCATTATTGCATGCGTCATGATTAATTGTCGTATTTTAATTATGTGTTAATTAATATCGATAATTAATCACATCATGGACTCCGATAATAAACACAAAAGTCGGCGATCCATTCATCGTCTTTTCCGCGGTCTTTTGATTCGGAAAGTTACAAGGCCTTAATTTTGGTTTTGGCTAAGTTGTGACTTGAATCAATTGACACGACGACGAGACGGTCGTTTGGGAGATGAGTCTCTATTCGGATTAAATTTTTAATCCATAGATATAGAGGGGTCTCTCATGTTTGACCCCGTGATTGCTTAGGAAACTGCCAAGCCACACAAGGGTTTAGTCCCATCAACGGACAGCCGTGGAGTAGGAGTTTTATCTCCGAAACACGTAAATCGGCTTGTCTCTTCTAGTTGTTAGTTTTAGTTATTTGTTATTCCGCTTGCACACTAACAATGTGTTGGAGGAGAACCTCGATCGAAGTGGGTGATCGGCTATTCACCCCCCTCTAGTCTTACGACAAGGTCCTAACAAGTGGTATCAGAGCGAGGTTCGCTCGTCTATAGACTAACCGCCGAGAGAGCAAAAAGATAGAGGAAATGACGATTGAAGAAAGATTAGGGGACAATATCAATGTTCCACCTCCCTACGACCGCGAGAGTTTCGAGTATTGGAGGATGCGAACAAAGATTTGGTTCGACATGGATTGGGATTATAGGATCGCGCTTGAAGAACCATTTGAAGTTCTGAGAGATAAAGATGGGAAAAAGCTCCGACCATGATATTGGACCAAGGAGCAATAAACCCAATCAAAAGCAAACGAAAAGGTAATTTCAATATTACATAATATTTTTCCTAATGATATAATTAATGGTGTAGGTTGTTGAGGCAATTAGCCCATAAATGATTGGAAGATCATGGTTTTGATGTGTGTGGTTGAATATGTTTAAAGTTAGAATATTATGTTGTATTTGATGTGTGTGATTTAGTTTGCAGGACTTGGAGAATCACACTCGGTGGACATATCCGAGGGACGAGAGCCGAGGGAGGAGAGCTCCAAGGGTAAGTCGGGAAGTGGACTTCAAGGGCACACGTGAAGGGTGGCATGGAGGCAAGCCAAGGGAAGGCTTGCGTGCGCATCCGAGGGACGATAGCCAGAGGAAGAGGACTTCAAGGGGCGAGCCAAGGGAGCAGACCTAAAGGCACACACGAAGGAGAAGGTCCAGAGAGGCTGGAGCTGAGCTGTGAGGTAGGGCAGTCGATTGGCCTTGGGGCAGTCGACTGGCCTTGGGGCAGTAGACTACCAAAACCCACAGAAAGTTTGCGGCCTCGGACAAGTCGATTGGCATCTTGGCAGTCGACTGGTATACCCCCGAAACTAGCCATTGGCTAGCAATTAATGCTAGGACAGTCGACTGCCTGTCCTGTTCACCTATAAAAGGAGCACGTTTTGTACGTGTACAGCACGGTTCCGTACAGTAACGAAGTGCTGCCCAACTGTAGAGTGATTCTTGCTTCCTCTATCGTATTTCTGCATCTGTAAAGAGGAAGATCTTGCTGTAAAGATTTCTCCACCTCAAGGAGACTTTTCGATAGTGAAAAGTGGTGGTCGCGGCGTGGATCCTTGGACTAGTCACCCATCTGGGTGGATACCAAGTAACCGATAAGTGTTAGCATTGTTTCTAATTCTTTTACATATTATTTCCGCTGCGCTAACAATTCTGTAGAGATCCAAGATCCGAAAAAAGTGCATTCACCCCCCCCCCCCTCTGCACGCCTAAATCGATCCTTCAGTTGGTATCAGAGCGAAGTGTGTTTTGGAAGATCTAACAATCAACCAAAACAAATTGTAATGGCGTTTCAAGAGGGATACTCCACCGCACGACCTCCGTTCTTCGACGGGAACGACTTCACCTACTGGAAAGGTAGAATGCAATACTACCTTATGAATGACATAGAAAATTGGATAAGTGTTGCAGATGGCTTCGAGGCGCCCGTCGATGAAAGAGGAGACCCAACACCGATGAGATCATGGTCGAAGGAGGTGATGAAAAGGGCACAGTCTAATGCCAAGGCCACCACTACATTGCAATGCGGGCTCTCGAAGGAGCAACTGAACAAGGTGGGCCCATTCAAGAGAGCCAAGGAACTATGGGACAAGTTGGTTGAACTGAACGAGGGGTCAAACGAGTCCAGAAAAGCCAAGAAGGACCTACTAGTGGCCCAACTGCAATCTCTCTCCATGAAGAGCAACAAAACCGTCAGCCAGCTACATGGAAGGGTAAAAGAAGTGATAAATGAACTTCATGTGATTGGAGAGAAGATAGAAAATCGGGACATCGTCAGGTATGTTTTACAAGCCTTTCCGAGAACCACCTTGTGGGCATCCATGGTTGATGCTTACAAGGTATCAAGGGACTTATCTTTAGTAAAATTAGACGATTTGTTTTGTGAATTTGAACTACACGAGCAAGCTAACATTACGGCCAAAGAGAAAGGTATCGCTTTTGTTGCAGAAAAGGAGAAGAAGAGGAGGAAGGAGAAGAAGAAGGTGGTCTACTCATCTTCATCAGATTCAGAGGAGTCAAGCACCTCTATGGACAGTGACCAAGAGGCTTTCATGGTAAGGAAATTTCGTAAAGCATTTAAAAGTTTATCTAACAAATCCTATGCTAGGAAAGGGGCCAAAGGTAAGGGTAAGGCCAAGGACATAATTTGCTACAACTGCCATCAAGAGGGACACATGAAGAATGAGTGCCCTCAATTGAAGAAAAGGGATGACAAGAAGGAAGAGAAGAAGAAGAGTGACAAGAAGAGATCAAAGGGAAAGGAGAAGGGTGCCACCAACCTCAAGGCAACTTGGGATGATCCCTCATCCTCAGAGGAAGAAGAAGAGCAAGTCTCCCACTTTGCTCTTATGGCACAAGATCACTCGGACTCATCGGATGATGAACGAAGCTCAAGTAGTGAAGATGAGAGCTCCTCTACTTCATCATCAGAATCAGAAGCTTCGGTAAGTGAGGTATATCACTTACCCTCCTCTACTTTAGTGAAAATAATTTCTAGCACGAACATGGACTTAGCTAAGGCTAGAAGTAAAGTTAAGGATCTAAAAGAACAAATTGCCATGCTTAGAGTAGAAGCTACTAGACTTAAATACTTGCATGCTAGCTCTACCTCTTCAGATGCTTCACACCTTGAAAATGAAAATAGGGAATTAAGAAAACAGGTAGATGACCTCACGAAGGCCCTTAGGAAATTCCAAGTGGGATCTAGTAACTAGATATGATCATCAACAGTCAAAGGGCTGTGTATAACAAGGCTGGGTTGGGATATAGGCCTAAGACCAAGGAGGTAGTATTTGTTTCACTTACTGGTAGGATCGGTGCATCTAGGAGACTAGGAGCTAGGGGAACCACAAAGAAGGCATGGGTACCTAAGAGATTTCTAAATGATACTTATGGATCAAAGATATGGGTACCAAAAGAGTATGTTTTCCATGTTGTTTAGGTAAAGGTGAAGGAGGCCCCAACTATGTGGATAGTAGATAGTGGATGCTCAAGATACATGACTGGGGATGTGAGCAAGTTCACCACTATTAGCTACCTAAGAGAAGGGACCGTCTCTTTTGGAAATAGTGGAAAGTTGAGAATCATTGGTAGGGGCACAATTGAGGTATCTCCCACCATTTCCATACATAAGGTACTTTTAATCAAAGATATGAAATTTAACTTATTAAGTGTGAGTCAATTATGTGATGCCGGTTTTAGAGTAGAATTTCATGCTAAGAAATATATAATAAGGCAAAGTGAATCAAATATTATCATCTTAGAAGGGTTTAGAGAGGCAAATTTATATTATCTTGATCTATCTTATGCTACTAACAATGTTGTTAAGTGTCTCATGTCTAAAGAAGACGAAGGGTGATTGTGGCATCGGAGACTTGGACATGTCAACACGAGGAGCATTGCAAGAGTGGCCAAGGAAGAATTGGTGAAGGGGCTCCCAATGCTCAAGTACGAGAAGAACAAGTTGTGTGATGCATGCCAAGAGGGTAAGCAATCAAAGTCATCACACAAAGGTAAAACCCTAATCACTACCTCTTTGCCTTTAGAACTCTTGCACATAGATTTATTTGATTGTCATAGTACTCCCTCACTTGTAGGGAGTAAGTATTGCATAGTGATAGTAGATGACTTTTCTAGGTTTACATGGGTCTACTTCTTGAAACATAAGGATGACACTCTAGAGATCTTTATAAGATTTAGTAAAAGGGTAGAAAACGAAAAGAACATCAAAATAAATCGAATTAGGAGTAACCATGGCGGGGAGTTCCAAAACGCTAATTTCACACAATTTTGTGTTGAAAATGGGTACAAGCATGAATTTTCATGCCCAAGGACTCCTTAACAAAATGGGGTAGTTGAGAGAAGGAACCGTGCCCTACAAGAAGCTGCTAGAACTATGCTTAACGCATATTCCCTTCCTAGCTATCTATGGGCAGAAGCGGTTAACACCGCTTGCTATATTCAAAACCGGGTGTTGGTACATAGGTTTCTAGGAAAAACACCCTTTGAATTGTGGAATGGAAGGGTACCTCAAGTCCACTATTTTAGAGTCTTTGGATGTAAAGTCTACATCTTAAACACCAAAGATGACCTAAGAAAATTTGAGTCAAAAGCCGATGAAGGGATTTTAGTAGGGTACATGATGCCCTCTAAATAGGTTGTCACGAAAGTGGGTCTCAAATTTAGATATTTATAAAGATGGAATCCCTTTTTACAATCAAGGAATAAAAGCGTAGTAAAGGGGCCACATGTCGTATTTTTCCAAGGGCTAGTTCAAGTCTGTTTGATTCAAGCTTGCATTTATGTGTCGTCGATGTTTTTGGGTTTCAAATAAAATTTGGGATTTGTTTGCAAATAAAAATAACAATGCAATGAAAAGGAAATGAAAGCGCAAGAAAATGTAAGAAACTTGACTAAGTGAGCTAAACAAAGTATAAGGCAACTAATGACATCAAGCAATTGGAAACCTAAGCAACCAAGGGCCTTAACTATCTTTTGGGAAAACGATGCTGATTTTAATTGCAAACCAAATGTTAAGCAAAAGAATTAAAACGAGGATGAAATTCCCGGTTGATACTAATGCCAAAGCTTATCTTGATACAAAGTGGAAAAATTGGAACAAACTTGATACTAAAGGAAGAAAAACTTATGTGCCAAAAAGAACTAATGCTAAGTGCCAAACTAATTCTAATGATTCAGAATTGAAGCTACTCAATTAGGCACGGAAAGCACAACTATAAATGCAGTAAATTGCAGGGATAGATGCAGAGATTCAGAATCTAAAAAAAAAACTGATCAAAACAGGGACAAGTGTTACAGAAACTTGACAAAAACAAACTGTAAATTTCGAAAATGTAAAGACAGGAACGAAACTACTAATTGATTGCAAAATCAAACCAGCAGCTGATGTGAAACAATTGGGTGTCAAGCAAACATTCAGGTGCAGAATGTGGTAGCAAGTAGGTGCAAAATCAAACTCTAGTGAAACAAAAATTCAGAAACAAAGCATGCTGTGCAGAAATGGAACATAAATTGCAGAAATGGATTGATACGCAGGGAATTCAGCTGACAAAATAAAGAAAAAACAATCAATTCAAACTCAGATTGAGAAGGTAAGATAATAGTGAACTGATACGCAAGTCATGAATGGAGAAATGCACTTTCAAAATCCAGATCAATTCAAAGAAAACGTCTAAAGCAAAAGCAGTTTGCAGAAATTCAGAAATGAAATCAGGAATTCATAATCTGAAAGGAGAAATGCAGAAATGAAGGCAAACACCTAATTCAATACAATAGAGCAGAATTGATTTAATCGAACTAATGTATACTAGTACAAATCTCAGCACATATGAACTGAAACAATGCAGCATTGAAGTTGAAATTCGAGCAACTGATTAGCAGAAATTAAAGCTGATGAGCAACAACTAGAAACGAATGCAAAACTTGATATTAATTTCTATGGAAATAAAACTACTGCAATGTGAATTCAGAAGGAAATAAAATTGGAACTAGCTCGATACAAAATTAAGAAACTAAAGACAAGATTTAATTCGCAGGAACAGAACTGGCACACAAAGAATTCAGCTGATACGCAAGCAACAAACAAACAAAATCACTGGAATTGAATACAATTGATCACTGAACAAATTTACTGGCTAACTACCTGCAGAATGGAACTTAATTTCAACTGGAAAAATTCAGAATCTAAAACGAAACAGCTGTTGATACGCAGACAGAAACAGGAATAAATGCAGTGATTGAAATTACAGCTAAACAAAAGAAATGCATTGAAAACTAAGCCTCGATCCTTCCCATGTTTCAAGATCTCCTTGTTCGTCACGCAAGGGCAAGCCAAGAACCCCTTCAACTCGCAAATCACTGGGAAATTGGCTCCAATTCAGTTCTGTTCTCAAAATGCACACAGCTGGGAAATCCAATCCAAACTCCTAGATCTCAATGTGAAGGGATGCGATGATGATTTGAAAATCATCAAAGCTCATCCTAGGACCCCTACAGATGGTTCAGATGGAAGGAAATAGAATGTGGGTGAGATCCAAGAGCTCAAATCACAGATCTGCCGAAACCCTCAAACAGCTCTGCATCCGGCGCAATCTTGAGCTAAAATCGCCATTGAAGCCTTCTCCCAAGGATCCAAATCTTGCTCCAAGGTTGTGATCGAGTTGGTCACGCTTCTGATGAAGAAAATTTGAAAGAAAATGATGAAAAGCTCGAAAAGAACGAAGACAGTTCAGCTCCTGGCGAAGACGCGACATGAGATCTGAACAGGGGATCGGTTTAAGTAGTTAAAACAATGAACGACTCAGATTAATCCCGCTTCATCCAACGGTTGATCCTTGTCCGATTTGATTCAAATTTTTCAGATCTTGATCAGAGGTCAAGATCATCCTCGTGGTAGCTCAGATCTTCTAGATTTGCAGCGGATGACTCAGATCAAGCTGATCTTTGAATGGATGGTCTAGATCCCTCTGATCGTGATCCAACGGCTAGATGATCTCTGACTGGGCTGAAACCTTCAGATCTTGATCTGATCGCTAGATTATCCTTAATCCCGGCTCGGATTGATCAGAAGTTCTCAGATGGTCTAGATCTAACCGTTCTTGTATCGGACGGTCCATATGAGTCGACACATAACCATTTGATCTAGTCCACTTTTTGACTCAACTTTGCCCCAACATGACATAGGTCCATGATCCTTTCAATCCTACAAAAGTAGATCAAAAATTTAGTGACAAAACAACTCAATTATATCAAAATTTACAATTAGGTCCAAAAAGAGTATAAATCCTAGAACCTAGTGTAAATCCACAATTATACAAGTAAAATATGGGTCAAATACGGATTTAAGCATATAAAATGATACTTATCAACTCCCCCACACTTAAGCTTGAGCGTCTCGCGAAAAGTACTAAATATGTATCCCCTAGATTTTCTTAAGCATAATTAGAAGCAATTGAAATGAAATTACCTAGGGTTGTTAATTCTCAAAAAATCTAAGCTCTATGGATTAATATCTTGTCCTTAAATCAACAACTTAACAATTTCAACCTTCATGATTCATTGAGATGAATTTCACTCACTAAACCTCTCAAGGGAAATTTTTGGTGGCTCTCTTTCTAAGTTCTAAGTACATGATGAAAATGGAGCTCACTCATACACACATGCTTTTTGCACTACCATAGGCTTGCTTGTTATCTACTCTCTACCATTATTCATGATTAGAATCAACATCTAAAGAAATTTATCCAACAAGAGAAAGATATATGAAATGGTAAAAATGAGATAAAAGCTAAGAAAATAGCAAATTTGAATGAGTGGAAGACTTGAATGCTCAAGGATATTTTTGATGCTCTTTGCCCTTCTTTCAATCCTCGTAATGAAATCAAAATGTGATGGAGTGAAGCTTTGGCATTGTCCTTCTAAAATTTTATGAAAAGACTCCCTCAACTCCTTTGTGCCAATTTCACTCTTGCGTGCCAATCTTGCTCTTTGTTTTGTTTTCTGATTTTTTTTTCATTCTTTTCTCTACTGAAATCAGAATGTATTGGAACAAAGCTCTGATTCGGATGAGAATATCTCCATTGATATCATGGTGCCAACAACTCATTGTGTGCCAACTTTGTTCCTTTTGTTTTTCTCAAACTGCTTTTATTTTTTTTCTGTTTGTTTTTTTTCTGTTCAGCTTCTACTTTCCATTTTGGTTCTTCATTTTGTTCAGTCCTGATGTGCTTAGCTCCCCAAATTCTTATCCAAATCATTTCCAATCCTACAATGCCGTGAGCTTCTGAATTTTTGCTCTTGTTTTCACTCTGCTGTTTGCTTATTTTTACTCTGTCGTGAGCTTCTGAATTTTTGGTGACAGCTCTGTTCTGATCTAAAACATCAAAGCATCCACCATTTCTGCTTTGGATCAGCAGGTTTCAGAATTCCTTTGCAATTAATCTGCACATGTTGCAGCCGGATTCACAATGAAAGAAAAACGTCACCTCCCAAACTCAAATTGGCACTTGGTTTTTTTTATCACTTTGTCACAAATTCTTTTCTCTTGCGTGCCATTTTTTTTAAGTGTCACTTGGATCTTCAAAGAATGATGAGAAATCTAAATACTCCAATTGGTTCCATCCTTATCCACTTCTTCTTGTGCATTCTTGACACCAAACTCACTCAATTGGCACATGATTTTTTTTTCAAATGAAGTGCTTCCTTGATGAAAATACATTCCAAAACACTAATCACTCCCCCACACTTAATCCTTTGTCCATCTCGGGTAAAATAACATCAAAGAACATCCCCAAACAACAAATCCCTAGAAAGTATGGTTAGGAGTAGGAAATAAGGAAAGAAAATAGAATGAACATGATTATTGCCAAAAATTGACATGGAAAGGTAAAAAAATTTATTAGCCTCTATAGATGTGATCCAATCATTGAAATATGGTTTTGAAAGAACTTAAGCAAGTTCTAGAGTACAATCACATGTATGTGTCACAAAAATAAGGCTTATCCTCACTAGGTACAAATAATTCATCTCAAGTCCTCAATCAAGAATCCATGGCCAAGTAGTACTCAAGCATCCAAGATTTCATCCATGAACTCAAATCTAAAGTTTTAACAACCAAATTTAATTTGTTTTCAAAAGATTCTAAAATGTTATCAAGATAGCCTAAAGGGATACATTTATTCCTACTCATGAAAAAAAGTGTCAAAAGACATAAAATGATATTTACAATATCTATTTATTAATTCTACATTATTCAAGCATTTATTAGCAAGAACTCTTTTAAAAGAAAATTCTACTTCTAAAGAACATAAAAATGAGACATGCAATAAAAGAAAATGCAAGAAAGAATAAACTCCCCTTTTATTTCTGGTGGTCGGAGTCTATTAAGAAATAATCTCCATCGTGGTAGTGGAGGAGTAGGAGTAGCTGAAAAAATTTCCTTCATTTGCTCAATTTTATTTTGCATTACTCCCCCACACTTAAACTTGACAGCAAAATGTTCAGGTGGTCGTGGATGATTAATGTTCAACATCCATTTTAGAGGTGGAGTGCTATGAGTTAAAGTAAGATCATCTCCTCCCTCTTTATTCTTTTTGGAAAATCTTCCAGGGGGTTGAAGACTGTCTAGATGGAGTACCCACTCAAGAAATCTCTGGGACCCTGCAAAAACATGTAAAACCTTTCTCAATCGTGTAGGTTAAGATAAAAGTGTAATACCATCAATCTCCACATTAAATGTATCCAAAAATGCATCGCATCCAATAAAATCAATTTTTGGTACCTCAGTAAATTTTTCACAAGCAGTTTCTACATGAGGTATATCAAGAAATGTTTCATAATGAATAAAATCAATCTCAGGTACCTCCATAAGTTTCTCACACTCAATTTCAGCATAAGAGATAGCAAGAGATTCTTCACAATAAACAACTTGAAATTCAAGCTTTTCTAAAAAACTCTCACAATCAATTTTAGCATAATATATCTCAAGAATATCATAGTAATGCATAAAATCATGCCTGGGTGCCTCTAAAGAATTTTCAAAATTATTTTTCACAAATGATGTATCAAGATATTCTTCACATGCAAATCTAGACATCTCCCTGAAATTTTCTAAAGGAAAAGAAGAAATACTTACCTGATCATGTTGAAAAATGTCTGTTGGTTCTACAAGAAATACCTCCATCTCAGGTTCAAATTCTGTTGGACATTCAACTGGAATAGGTGATCCTTGGGTACTTGCTCCCATCATGCAAGTCCCTACACTTTCTGGAAATGGTGGTGGTCCCTGGGGCTCTGTGCAATCCCCTACACCTGTAGAATAATCTCCTGTGCATGCCTCCTTAGTAATATCTGCAACAACCTTATTAAAAAGATTAGGACTATCAATAGCAGTATCATCACAAAATAAAAAACAAGAAAACTCCGGTAAAGCTTCAGTTTTGAAATCAAGGTTGTCACATGCTTTTCCATCCATCTTCTCAGCTTCCTCTGAAATCAATGCTCCTCCCACTATGTCAAATGTACCATAATCAGCAATGAACTGTGCCTCAACAGTTTCCTCTGCGGTGTCTATGCTCATAATAGAACGATCTCCCCTAGGGTCCTTCATGGCATCAAAAATACTAAATTGGACTACGGTGTCTCCCACCTCCATCGAAAGTGTGCCAGCATATACATCAATTTTTGTTCTAGCAGTCTTCAGAAAAGGCCTTCCAAGGATAAGTGGAGATCTACATGCAAGATACTCTCCCTCCATGTCTAGAATGTAGAAGTCTGCAGAGAAAATCAACTCCTTCACTTTTACCAAAACATCTTCAATAACTCCTGCTGGGCGGGTCTGGCTTCTATCTGCTAGCTGAATCACAACTCCAGTGGGCTGTAGAGGACCAATGCCAAGCATCTGGAAGACCGTCCTGGGCATGACATTAATAGAAGCTCCTAAATCCAACATGACATCATGTAGCGTGGTGCTCCCTATCTCACAAGATACAGTAAACATCCCAGGGTCTTCACATTTCTGAGGTATGACATGGATGAGTGACGAAACATTTTTCCCCATGCTAACCAACTCATTTTCCTTAAGCTTCTTCTTGTGAACACAAAGCTCTTTCAGAAATTTTGCATACTTAGGAACCTGTTTAATCATCGTCAGCAAGGGTACATTCATCTCTACTTTGCTAAACAATTTAACCAACTCATTGTACTCTTTGGTTTTCTCCTCCTCCACTTGTCTTTTGGTTGGAGTTCTCCGCTGAGGAAATGGCAAAGGAACAGAGATTTCATCCTCTTGAACCGAAATGGGAGGGGTTGATTTTTGAGCTGCTGTCCCACTTGTTGCAGCTGCTGTAAAATCTGTTTCGCCATTGATTTGTGCTTCATTTTCCACCAAAATTATAGGATTGCTTGATGAGGAAGTTGGGCATGGACTAAGGGTGGAATCAACTGAATTTGGAATGATTTCGGGGCTGTTTTGGGCTGGAAATGAAGATGCTGCCCTGTTTTCAGAAAATTCAGCTCTTGGATCATTTTGAGTTGATGCAACCTTCCCACTCCTCAAATAATTTGCACTAACGTTTCCCTTAGGGTTAGGAACAGCTTGAGAAGGTAGTTGGCCTGATCCTTGAGCTTTATTTTGATTTATTTCACTAGCTATTTGCCCAATTTGCCTCTCAAGGTTTTGTATGGCGGCAAAAAGATTTCCTTGTTGTGTTTGTTGTATTTGGGACTGTTGGAGCTGATAGGAGGGCTGATATTGTTGTTGGAAGGGCTGATAAGTATGCTGGAATGTTGGGGAATTTTGTTGAGAATTACACCCTTGAAAATTCTGATTTTGAAATGGAACTTGTTGTGGTGAGGGTTGAAATTGATTTGGCTGAAATCCTTGATTTTGAGACTGAAAACTTTGGTTCCAAGGCTGGAAATTTTGCTGTGGTTGTTGGAATTGCTGCTGTGAAGGTTGGTATTGTTGTTGAAAATTCAAATTCTCCTGGAAACCTTGTTGAACCCCTTGAAACGGTTGTTGGAAATTCTGAAATGTAGGCTGAAAATGCTGATTTTGGGTTTGAAATTGCTGATTTTGATGCTGAGATTGTTGTGGCTGCTGGAAAGATTGTTGGGGTTGCTGAAATTGTTGTTGTGGTGGGCCTTGTTGGTAAAAAGAATTTCCATACCTCAAATTTGGATGATCCCTCCACTCAGGGTTATAAGTAGGAGAGTATGGGTTATTCCTAGCTTGAAATTGTCCCCTAACCAAAGCTGCTATTGACTTATCTTGTTGGAGGTTGGGGCATGAATCTGAATTGTGTTCTTGACTAGAGCAAATGCCACATACTCTCACCACTTGGCTTGACTGTGGAGGCACCGAAATAATGGAATTTTGATTTGCATTATTAACACTCAATTGCTTAATAAATGATGTGATCTCTGCCAATGAATTCTTTATTTCTTTCTGATCATTAGAACCCATCTGAACTTCATTCACCCCTCTAGTAGATAATACTCTGCTTCCAAATTGCTGAGAATTTTCTGCCATATTTGAAATTAGCTCCCTAGCTTGATGTGGTGTTTTGTTGACTAAGGCCCCTCCAGCTGCAGCATCAATCATAATCCTATCCATCTGTAATAATCCCTCATAAAAGTACTGGATGAGGAGCTGCTCACTAATCTGATGCTGGGGGCAACTGGAGCACAGCTTGTTGAATCTCTCCCAATAGGCATAAAGTGTCTCTCCCACCACTTGCTGAATGCCACAAATATTTTTTCTGATAATTGCTGTTCTGGAGGCTGGGAAATATTTTTCTAAGAATTCCTTCTTCATAGAAATCCAACTAGACACATGCCCAGTAGGTAAATAGTAAAACCAGTCCTTAGCTGCTCCAGTCAAAGAGAAAGGAAAAGCTCTCAGCTTGATGTCTTCCTCTGAAATACCCTGAGGCTTCATAGTGGAGCAAACAACATGAAACTCATACAGGTGTCTATTTGGATCTTCTCCAGATAATCCTTGAAACTTAGGCAAAAGATGGATGAGTCCAGATCTGAGCTCAAAATCTCCACCCAGCTCTGGATAGGCAATACTAGAATACTGAAATGAAGCATCTAGTGCTGCGAGTTCTTTCATGGTCTTCTGGTGGTCTGCCATTTGATCAACTGAATAGACTGAAATAGAATGAGTATGAATAATGCCTAATCCCTCTAAAACACTGAGCTGGCTTCTCCTAGCTATGAAAGTCCTCTAAATCTCAGGGTCAAAATTCTCAAGATCACCACCTGTAGACCTGGTCATAAAATTAAAAACAAATCACAGTAAAAGTATATAGAAAATATAGACAGATGAAACAAATAAAATCAGATCACCAGATATAGCAGTAAGTGCAAAAAAAAAATAGATCAAGAAAGATATGAAATCATCACACAAGCAAAAATTAGACAACTCAACTAGTATGTTTTCCCGGCAATGGCGCCAAAAATTTGATGCACTCTAAATAGGTTGTAACAAAAGTGGGTCTCAAATTTAGATATTTATAAAGATGGAAACCCTTTTTGCAATCAAGGAATAAAAGTGTAGTAAAGGGGTCACAGGTCGTATTTTTCCAAGGGCTAGTTCAAGTCTGTTTGATTCAAGCTTGCATTTATGTGTCGTCGATGTTTTTGGGTTTCAAATAAAATTTGGGATTTGTTTGCAAATAAAAATAACAATGCAATGAAAAGGAAACGAAAGCGCAAGAAAATGTAAGAAACTTGACTAAGTGAGCTAAACAAAGTATAAGGCAACTAATGACATCAAGCAATTGGAAACCTAAGCAACCAAGGGCCTTAACTATCTTTTGGGAAAACGATGCTGATTTTAATTGCAAACCAAATGTTAAGCAAAAGAATTAAAATGAGGATAAAATTCCCGGTTGATACTAATGCCAAAGCTTATCTTGATACAAAGTGGAAAAATTGGAACAAACTTGATACTAAAGGAAAAAAAACATATGTGCCAAAAAGAACTAATGCTAAGTGCCAAACTAATTCTAATGATTCAGAATTGAAGCTACTCAATTAGGTGCGGAAAGCACAACTATAAATGCAGTAAATTGCAGGGATAGATGCAGAGATTCAGAATCTAAAAAAAACTGATCAAAACAGGGACAAGTGTTACAGAAACTTGACAAAAACAAACTGTAAATTTCGAAAATGTAAAGACAGGAACGAAACTACTAATTGATTGCAAAATCAAACCAGCAGCTGATGTGAAACAATTGGGTGTCAAGCAAACATTCAGGTGCAGAATGTGGTAGCAAGTAGGTGCAAAATCAAACTCTAGTGAAACAAAAATTCAAAAACAAAGCATGCTGTGCAGAAATGGAACATAAATTGCTGAAATGGATTGATACGCAGGGAATTCAGCTGACAAAATAAAGCAAAAACAATCAATTCAAACTCAGATTGAGATTGTAAGATAAGAGTGAACTGATACACAAGTCATGAATGGAGAAATGCACTTTCAAAATCCAGATCAATTCAAAAAAAAACGTCTAAAGCAAAAGCAGTTTGCAGAAATTCAGAAATGAAATCAGGAATTCATAATATGAAAGGAGAAATGCAAAAATGAAGGCAAACACCTAATTCAATACAATAGAGCAGAATTGATTTAATCGAACTAATGTATACTAGATACAAATCTCAGCACATATGAACTGAAACAATGCAGCATTAAAGTTGAAATTCAAGCAACTGATTAGCAGAAATTAAAGATGATGAGCAATAACTAGAACCGAATGCAAAACTTGATATTAATTTCTATGGAAATAAAACTACTGCAATGTGAATTCAGAAGGAAATAAAACTGGAACTAGCTCGATACAAAATTAAGAAACTAAAGGCAAGATTTAATTCGCAGGAACAGAATTGGCACACAAAGAATTCAGCTGATACGCAAGCAACAATCAAACAAAATCACTGGAATTGAATACAATTGATCACTGAACAAATTTACTGGCTAACTACCTGTAGAATGGAACTTAATTACAACTGGAAAAATTCAGAAACTAAAACGAAACAGCTGTTGATACGCAGACAGAAACAGGAATAAATGCAGTGATTGAAATTACAGCTAAACAAAAGAAATGCATTGAAAACTAAGCCTCGATCCTTCCCATGTTTCAAGATCTCCTTGTTCATCACGCAAGGGCAAGCCAAGAACCCCTTCAACTCGCAAATCACTAGGAAATTGGCTCGAATTCAGATCTGTTCTCAAAATGAACACAGCTGGGAAATCCAATCCAAACTCCTAGATCTCAATGTGAAGGGTTGCGATGATGATTTGAAAATCATCTGAGCTCATCCTAGGACCCCTACAGATGGTTCAGATGGAAGGAAATAGAACGTGGGTGAGATCCAAGAGCTCAAATCACAGATCTGCCGAAACCCTCAAACAGCTCTGCATCCAGCGCAATCTTGAGCTAAAATCGCCATTGAAGCCTTCTCCCAAGGATCCAAATCTTGCTCCATGGTTGTGATCAAGTTGGTCACGCTTCTGATGAAGAAAATTTGAAAAAAAATGATGAAAAGCTCGGAAAGAACGAAGACAGTTCAGCTCCTGGCGAAGACGTGACATGAGATCTGAACAGGGGAACGGTTTAAGTAGTTAAAATAATGAACGACTCAGATTAATCTCGCTTCATCCAACGGTTGATCCTTGTCCGATTTGATTCAAATTTTTCAGATCATGATCAGTGGTCAAGATCATCCTCGTGGTAGCTCAGATCTTCCAGATTTGCAGCGGATGACTCAGATCAAGCTGATCTTTGAATGGATGGTCTAGATCTCTCTGATCGTGATCCAACGCTAGATGATCTCTGATTGGGCTGAAACCTTCATATCTTGATCTGATCGCTAGATTAGCCTTAATCCCAGCTCGGATTGATCAGAAGTTCTCAGATGGTTTAGATCTAACCGTTCTTGTATCGGACGGTCCATATGAGTCGACACATAACCATTTGATCTAGTCCAGTTTTTGACTCAACTTTGACCCAACATGACCTATGTCCATGATCCTTTCATGCCTACAAAAGTAGATCAAAAATTTAGTGACAAAATAACTCAATTATATCAAAATTTACAATTAGGTCCAAAAAAGAGTATAAATCCTAGAACCTAGTGTAAATCCACAATTATACAAGTAAAATATGGGTCAAATATGGATTTAAGCATATAAAATGATCAATAAAATGATACTTATCAGTACTCTTTAACTAGTAGGGGTTATAGAGTGTACAACAAGAGGACACAGATGATTGAGGAGTCTTCGAATGTTAAATTTGATGAAACAACTAGTAGTACCCTAGGAAGGCTTCAATTGATAAAGACATAGAGGAGGTTCAACCCCTTGTCCAAAGAATTCAAGACCTACATTTGAAGAAAAATGATCAAGGGGGTGTAAGAAGTACCCTAGAGGATGAGGAAGGAGTAAATGAACCTACAACCTCTAGGCCCTTGAGACATCACCATGATCACCCCATTGACCAAATAATGGGTGATGTAACTCAAGGAGTAAGGACTAGGTCCTATTTCAGAGATCAAACTTGTCAAATAGCTCTAATCTCCCAATTAGAACCCAAGACCATTGATGAAGCATTGGGAGATGTTGATTGGGTCTTAGCCATGCAAGAAGAGCTAAATCAGTTTGAGAGAAGTGAGGTTTGGGAGTTAGTTCCTAGGCCCAATGATTGTACTATATTAACCACTAGATGGGTCTTTAGGAACAAACTAGATGACCAAGGTAAAATCACTAGGAACAAGGCTAGATTATAGAGTGTACAACAAGAGGACACAGATGATTGAGGAGTCTTCGAATGTTAAATTTGATGAAACAATTAGTAGTACCCTAGGAAGGCTTCAATTGATAAAGACATAGAGGAGGTTCAACCCCTTGTCCAAAGAATTCAAGACCTACATTTGAAGGAAAATGATCAAGGGGGTGTAAGAAGTACCCTAGAGGATGAGGAAGGAGTAAATGAACCTACAACCTCTAGGCCCTTGAGACATCACCATGATCACCCCATTGACCAAATAATGGGTGATGTAACTCAAGGAGTAAGGACTAGGTCCTATTTCAGAGATCAAACTTGTCAAATAGCTCTAATCTCCCAATTAGAACCCAAGACCATTGATGAAGCATTGGGAGATGTTGATTGGGTCTTAGCCATGCAAGAAAAGCTAAATCAGTTTGAGAGAAGTGAAGTTTGGGAGTTAGTTCCTAGGCCCAATGATTGTACTATATTAACCACTAGATGGGTCTTTAGGAACAAACTAGATGACCAAGGTAAAATCACTAGGAACAAGGCTAGATTAGTAGCTAGGGGATTTGTAACGCCCCAAAATTTTCCCATATAGAATATTATAAAATATTATGGAATCATGAATATGAAATATTATGGAATTCATGAAATATTATCAGAGAATATTATGAATTCATGAATATGAAATATTATGGAATTCATGAAATATTATCATGAAATATTATGGAATCATGAATATGAAATATTAAAAATATAATGAAATAATATTTATGGAATATTATGAAATATTATGAGTTCATGAAATGTTATTAATATTATGAAATTTCATGATGGGCTTGGCTTAATGGGCTTTGATATGGATTAGTGCAAATTGTGATAAAAAGAAGAGGTAGAAAGGAGGAAGCAAGGATTGAACCTTGAACCTCCTAGTTGCACTCACCATGTCATAACCAATGAACCAAGCAATGTTTCTAATAGAGAGAATAAGAAACATTCTTGTTGAGTCTGGGGAAGCGAAGAGACATGTCTTTTCATGATAAGAGTATAAATAAGAGAGGGGGAAAGGAAGTTACACTTCCTCTTCTTCTTCCCCACTTCACTTTTCGAAAATCAAGAGCCCTCTCTCCCTTTCCATTTTCGAAAAAGCACCACCCTAGGGTTCTAACCCTAGGGAATTGGAAGGAAGAGGACCCATTGGAGGTTCTTGCCCTCTACTAGGGCCAAAAGTGCTAGAGAAGGTTAACAAGTGAAAATTCATCTTCTTCTTCTTCAAGGGTACCCTAAGATCTTAGAGAAGAAGAAAATTCAAGCGAAAGGATGTAAGTATCCTCTCGCCTGCAGTGTAATTGTTATTGAATGTTTCTTTGTGTTCTTGTTTTCGAAAATGGGAGCCCTCCCTTTGTAAACTTTCGGACAACACCTATTCCTAGGCCTTGATTACTTCTTGTTGCATGAGGAGACCCCTAGGAACTTAGGGTATGGATGTATGTTGTTTCCCATCATGTTGTGATAAGAAAAAAAATAGGATTAGGCCTCCTACAAGTTTCGGCCAAAGAAGAATAGATTAGGATTTTTGGGTTGCTTGCTATCCTATGATGTGTCCATGATTAGTAGTGTAGATAAAGTGTTTGATTAAATGCTTGTGTGAAGGTTTAATTTCAAAACCCTAGTTTTCCTACCCTACACCATTCGGCCAAGGCATGAAACCTTAGGGTTTGTGAAGGTTAAATTATTTTATGTGATATGCTTGTGTGAAATGATATGAGATGTATATGCATGTGATATTCAAAGGAAAGGTTTGATTGGATTCCTTAGCATGTAACATTTGGCCAAGGCATGAAACATGAGGTTGTAAAGGACAACTTACCCTATGTGATTATGATTGTGTTTAGTAAGATCATATGCATGTATATGTGATGATTGTATGAGATGTACCCTAGGAGATATGCTTATGTTTGGGATGATGATATGTATATGCAAGTGATGTTTAAATGGAATGTTTGATTGGGGGAAAAAAATGGAACTCTCCCTAGCTATGACATTCGGCCAACCCTAGATGAGGGTTAGGGTTGCTTGATTTTCTCCCATGGTGCATGCTATAGTATGATATATATATATATAATATATATTATATATATATATATATGATGCTTGTAGGGGATGTTTTGATGTCAAAAACCTAATCTACCCCTACCCTTGAGTTTCGGCCAAGACTCTAGTTTTAGGGTTAGGAACCATTTGATTTACCCATGAAGCATGCTACCACTTCCTATGATATGAATATGATTTATGTGATCACCCTTGTCATATATAAGATATGTTAAGGGGTTGAATTATGATCTATGTATGAGCATGCCTTATAGCTCCTGGGGGGCACCTTTATGAAATGCATGTGATGTGTATAATAAGATGCTTGAAAGGATACTTCATTAAGTATGGGATCAAGAGTACCCCTTATGTTGTGTGGTGTGTCCCTAAGGGATCATGAGCACCCTTGAAGAGTGGTGTGTCCCTTGAGAATGAATGTGAAAGTACTCCTTAGCATATATGTAAAAGCATGATAAGTATTTTACTTTTGAAGTTGTGTACCCGACTCGTAAAGGGGTCGTTAAACAAATCCGGGGTGCATGTTAACGTAAGGTCATGGCTCCGGTAGGACGGAAGGGTCCTGCTCTAATTAATTGGTGGCTCGCTACCCCAATTCATTAGGGAACGCGCAATAGTTCCGCGCGATAGTTGGTACACAACAGGGCCCAATATGATATGGATGTATTTTTAAGTAATACCATTATGGAACTGCTTTGAAAAAAACATTTATTGCATGTGATAGGTATGCTTAAAATTCTATATGCTGCATGCTTAGAAACTTGATGTTTAGTATGCTATGATGAACTCATGCTTATGTCTTGTTATGTACACACGCTGTATGCTTTCGTATGGATTTTGCGAGTAGGACCGGATCCTTACTAAGCTTTTATGCTTACTAGTTATGTGTTACCTTATGCTGCAGATAAAGGTAAGGAACACATGAACTAAAGGAAGAGGCAGGAAGGCTGAAGATGTGTGGGGTGGTGGCTCGGGAAAGAAAGACTTCTATATCTACATATTTATGTTTATGTTTATGTTCCCTTGACAATAAGTGCTAGTGATTAGGATTGACATGGCATGATAGTGTTTACCTTGGAGGTCTTTTATATTTGATTATGTTATGAGTTACATTACTGGTGAACTTATCATGTTGTAGAATGACTTTGATAGTTGAACAAGCATGCTTAGTCCTTGGCCCTTGGTTTATTGTTTTAATGTTATGCTAGAAGATAGAAAAAAAATATTACTATATGAATGAGTTGTACGTAACCCCGCCCCGAGAGTAGATATAAGGGCGGGCGTTACAGGTTGGTATCAAAGCAGGTTTCCCCTCCACCACACACACATCAAGCTTCATCCTGCCGCTTCCAAGTAAGAGATCCTAACCTCGCTTTATTTTATTGCATGTACAGTAATGACATGTATAGAGATGATTTATGCTTGCATAACAAGAAAAGTAGCATTAATTCTTATGTTAGCTTATTTATCACCTGTATGATAGTCAATGACTAGAACTTGTAAAATATGTTAACGTATATGCATTTATTAATAATCTAGAGATTTGGGTAAGAGGGTGGTTACATATAGTAATCACTAGGGTAAACTACAACCGATTAGGTGTGTGTTTTC
>JAGFNQ010005771.1:316738-370136 GCA_024364735.1 Boesenbergia rotunda | reverse complement strand
TGGGTCGGGAGCTCGGCACTCGGCAGACTTGGTCGGGAGACCGGTCGGAGCCCGAGAGGCCCGGTCGGGATTAAAGGGAAATTCATTAAAGTGTTTAATGAAGAAAATAGAAAAGATTCTTTTCTTGCATGGAAAATGATAAAGAGTCATATGAAAAGATGTGCTCTTTATTGGAAAGCCAAAGAGACACAAACCTCTTCATATTCATGAGATGAGTATAAAAGAGGGTCTTGTGACTTTGGATGACGTCTTCTTCTTCTTCCACTCCTTCTTCCCTTTCTTCTTCCCTCCCTCATCTTCCTCTTCTGGCCGAAACCCTATTGTAGGGTTCTTGGTGTTCAGCGAGCTACCTCAAGTTGCTAGCACAACTAAGGTAGCTCTCCCGAAGTTGAGAGATTATGTCCGTGTGGATACGAGTAGAGGCACGGATATTTGAACGTGCAAGAGATCCGGCGAACCTTGGACGAGCGAGATAAGCAAAGGGCACGCTCCGAAGATATACACTATAGATAGATCTATTAGATAGATGAACATTGTACGAGTTTTCTTTCGCATGGATCGCTCGTGGGTTCTTGTTTCCGCTGCGTTTTTATGTTTTTGTGCCGGGAGAACCCAACAGAAGTATGTCTTTCTAGGAGAGGAGCAGAGTTTTCCAGTTATCATTGCTCAACATTTGGAATCAGAGCAAGAAGAGAAATTAATGCAAGTCCTGAGGCAGTATAAGAAAGCTATTGGGTGAACTTTATCAAATACTAGGTATTAGCCCAGCTATCTGCATGCACAGGATATTCTTGGAAGAAAATGTTAAACCAGTGAGATAGCCACAGAGGAGACTTAATCCACTCATTTTGGATGTTGTTAAGAAAGAGGTGACTCGACTTCTACAGGCAGGTATCATTTATCCCATTTCTGATAGTCAGTGGGTTAGTCCCATTCATGTGGTGCCCAAGAAATCTGGAGTTATAGTGGTGGAAAATGCAAGCAACGAGCTAATGCCCACAAGAGTTAAAAATTCATGGAGAGTATGCATTGATTACAGGAAGCTCAACACAGTCACGAGGAAAGACCACTTCCCACTACCTTTTATTGATCAGATGCTTGAGAGACTTGCAGGGAAGTCCCACTACTACTTTTTGGATGGTTATTCAGGTTACTTCCAGATTTGTATAGACCCAGAGGATCAAGAGAAGACTACCTTCACTTGCCCCTTTGGCACATTTGCCTACAGACGGATGCCATTTGAACTCTGCAACGCTCCAGGAGCATTTCAGTGATGCATGATAAGTATATTTGGTGAGTTGTTGGAGCATTGTATGGAGATCTTTATGGATGATTTTTCAGTTTTTGGCACGTCCTTTGATTCATGTTTAGATAACTTGTCTAAGGTTTTACACAGATGCATTGAGACTAACCTTGTGCTTAATTTTGAGAAATGTCACTTTATGGTAGAGCATGGTATTGTACTAGGACACATAGTCTCTAGGAGAGGTATAGAGGTAGATCCTTCCAAAATTAGTGTTATATCTGCTTTATCTTACCCCGTATGCGTACGGGATGTTTGTGCCTTCCTTGGACATGCAGGTTTCTACCGCAGATTCATTAGAGATTTCAGCGATATTGCTCGGCCCTTGACAAAACTTTTGCAAAAAGATGTTGAATTTTGTTTTGATGATAAGTGTAAAGAAGCTTTTCACAGGCTCAGGGAGGCTCTTACCTCAGCTCCTATTATTAAATCACCTGACTGAAATTTACCATTTGAATTAATGTATGATGCGTCTAACTTTGCAGTGGGAGCTGTTCAAGCACAGAGGGTAGATGGAGCACCTCATGTCATATGCTACGCCTCCAAGACCCTAGATGCCGCCCAAGCCAATTACACCACCACTGAAAAGGAGCTTCTTGTCATAGTTTTTGCTTTAGACCGTTTTAGATCTTATTTATTGTGCTCACATGTCATTGTTTTTTCTGATCATACAGCTTTAAAGTACTTGTTGAAGTAGCCAGATGCTAAGCCTAGGCTAATCAGATGGATGCTTCTACTCCAGGAGTTTGATTTGGAGATCAGAGATAGGAGTGACAAAGAAAACTTGGTTGCAGATCA
The DNA here is from genome assembly GCA_024364735.1 of Boesenbergia rotunda. NCBI lineage: Eukaryota > Viridiplantae > Streptophyta > Magnoliopsida > Zingiberales > Zingiberaceae > Boesenbergia > Boesenbergia rotunda. Next base: position 368,035 of record JAGFNQ010005771.1, on the reverse strand, counting down.
CCTGAGCAGGATTAAAGGAGATGGATCTCCTACCACTATTGACGATGACTTTAGAGACGAGCACCTTCTTGCAGTACATGGTGAGTCACCTTGGTATGCAGATCTTGTTAATTTCTTAGCTGCACATGTTTTTCCTACACACTTTTCTAAAGCTCAAAATGATAAACTCAAAAGTGATGCAAAATTCTATGTGTGGGATAACCCGTATTTATGGAAATTTTGTAATGACCAAATAATTAGGAGATGCATACCTAACCATGAGATTTGTTCAGTTCTTACTTTTTGCCATTCATCAGCATGTGGGGGATACTTTGGACCACAAAGAACAGCTAGGAAAGTTTTAGAGTGTGGATTGTACTAGCTCACCTTATTTCATGATTCATATGTGTTTTATAAAAATTGTGATAGATGTCAGCGAACTGAGAACATAGGAGCTAGAAACGAGATGCCCCTACAGACTATGTTATTTTGTGAGATTTTTGATGTTTAGGGAATTGATTTTATGGGACCTTTTCCTGCATCCTGTGGTTATTTGTACATTTTACTTGCTGTAGATTATGTTTCTAAATGGGTGGAGGTCATTCCCTCCAAGACTGATGACTCTTCTGTTGTTGTTAGTTTTGTCAGGTCACACATATTTTGCAGGTTTGGTATTCCCAGGGCTATAATAAGTGACCAAGGATCTCACTTTTGCAAAAAACACATGAAGGCCTTGCTTAGTAAGTATGGGGTTGTACACAAGGTTTCTACTTCCTACCATCCTCAAACAAATGGCCAAGCCGAAATTTCCAATAGAGAAATCAAGGCAATTTTGGAAAAGACCGTTGGGTCGAATAAAAAAGATTAGAGCAACAGACTAGATGATGTACTTTCGGCTTATCGAACGGCATTCAAGACACCAATTGGCATGTCTCCCTACTGGTTAGTCTAGGTAAATCTTGTTATCTTCCCGTGGAAATAGAGCACAAAGCATATTGGGCGGTGAAGGTTTGTAATTTCGATGCTACCAAGGTAGGATAAGAGAGGAAACTTCAAGTTCAAGAGCTTGAAGAGATTAGACTTGAAGCATTTGAGAACTCAAGGATCTACAAGGAAAAGACCAAGAACTTCCATGACAAACACATAGTGAGGAAGAAATTTCAAATTGGTGACAAGGTCTTATTATACAAGTCAAGGCTCAAGTTGATTAAGGGTAAGTTGAGGTCAAGGTGGGAAGGCTCATTTATTGTAACTAATATTTTTTCCTATGGAGTTTTGAAATTAAAGATGAGACTAATGGTTTTACATGGAAAGTAAATGGCTACCGGCTCAAGAAGTATTTTGAAGAACTAAAGGAGCTAGAGGTGGATGGTGTGGACATCAAAGATGCTATCTACCCAACCTAGAAGGGGAGTTTTCTTGTCTCGAGCTTTTGTTTCATTGTAAATACCATTTGATTGTTTTCAAGTAGTTAAGTGTCTTTTTACATGAATTGTTGATAATAAATGCTTAAGAAATGTAGATTGAATAAAGAGTATTGTAGATACCATTTTACCATTTTGGTACTTTATTTTTGCATGATTAGGAATAAATGTATCCCTCTAGGTTTTCTCTATATCATTTTAGAGTCTTTTGAAAGCAAATTAAATTTGGTTGTCAAGACTTAGGATTTGAGTCAATGGATGAAAATTCTTAGTTGCTTGAGTACTACTTGGTTGTGGACTCTAGAGTGATGACTTGAGATGAATTCTTTCTACCTAGTGAGGTTTAGACTTTATTTGTGAGATGCACACATGTAATTGTACTCTAGAACTTGCTTAGGTTCTTTCAAAACCATATTTCTATAATTGGACTACATTCATAAAGGTTAGTCACTTTGTCTTCCCTTTTTCATGTAATTGTTGCATTATATCTTGTTGATTCATGTCTTATTCTTTTTTCCTTTCCCTATTTTTCTGCTTGTATCCATATTTCTCTATACACTTGGTTACTGGAGATTTTTCTTGATGTTATTTTTCCCGAGACGGACAAAGGTTTAAGTGTGGGGGAGGTGGCTAATGTTTTTCAATGGTTTTGGTGAGAAATGATGTATTTTGAAACTTATGTTGTGATAGCAATCTGTTTTTATGGATTTTTAGACGGATTGGGTGGATTTCGAATGTCTTGATAGGATTAAAGGAATGGAAGAGCATGAGGAAAACAATGAGAAAATAGGAAAAAGAAAAAAAAGAAGTGTGCTAAATTTGATGCGTAGTGTATCAAAGATGAGTTGTGAGAATTGAAAAGTTGAGTTCACTTTTGGAGCAATTTGATTTATGGATGTTGTTTTGAGTTTCAACTCTATGAAGCTAATTTTGAAAGGAATGGGAGCTCATAAAGGTTAGTTTTAGTGAAACTTTTCAAGCCTACTAAAAGTCTCAATTTAGACATGGAATTGGCAAGTGAATTGTTTTCAAAAGTTCAAATTGTTGTCATGACTGAAGTGGAGATGGAGTAAGATGTGGTTGTGGGATCTGAATTGAAACTGCAAGAAAAGAAAAATAACAAGAAGCAGCTGAAAAAAAACAGAAACCAGAGAAAAAAAAAGAAGAAGAGAAGTAAAGAAAAGAAAGATGAAAACATGAAGGTTCAAAAGATTGATAGATTTCTGAGCTTGAAATTGAGAATAAGAAGTTAGATGGGTTAAGAATTGGTGATGATTGGAAGAAATGAAAATTTAGGTAACAAACAGTTTCAGAATTCTGGAATTTGGCTACTGATCAGCCCCTGATCGGTCACCAGTACGATCAGGGAGATCCAGTCCGGTGAGTAGAACGATCAGTCAATGACTGATCGGTCTCTGGACCGATCCGTAAAGCTGGCATAGCACAGAACATTGCTTTCAGTGTTAAACCTCCTCCAATTCAGCTCATAATCACTTCCCTTGGCTCGGAATTCATAAGAGGCTACCTTAAGAGGGCAAAGAGCATCTAGAAATAATTTTGAGTATCCAAGTTTCTATTTTTCCTTACTTCTCCATATTTCTTCTTTATGCTAAATTTCTTTATCATAGTTCTTTCCTTATCATATCATATTCATCTATTTTCTTTGTCATGAGTCTTTGGTATCAGAATTCATGGAAAAAAAATTCTTTTTCATTCTATTCATTTCATACTTCTTTTATGTGTTCTAATAAACCTTTGTAGATGTGGATCCAAGGAAAGAATGATGGTGGAGAGTAGATAATAAGCAAGTCTATGGTAGTTCAAGAAACATGTTATGTTTGAGTGAGCTCCACTTTCATTGAAATGTAGAACTTAGGAAGAAAGCCACTAAAAATTCCTTTGGAAGGTTTTGTGTGTTGATTTCATCTCAATGAGTCATAAAGGAGAAAGTAAGCTAAGTTGTTGATTTAAGGACAAGATACTAGTCTATTGAGCTTAGATTTTTGAGAATTGACAACCCTAGGTAATTTCTTTTCAATTGCTTCTTCCAATGATTGAGAATAATCTAGGGGGAATACATTTTGGTTCCTTAGTAGCTTGTGCGAGACGCCCAAGACTAAGTGTGGGGGAGTTGATAACGTTCATTTTGTTGATTGAATTAGGCTTTCAAATCCATGTTTTTGATCCCTTTTCATATGCTTAAGTTGCATTTGTATTGGGTTTCATGAAATCTTTCTAATTTGTCCTTGGATACAATCCTTCCTATAATTGAGATATTTTGGCATTAATGGTGAATCTAATTTAGTAGGCTTCAATTAATCATGGACTTAGATCAAGATTGGATCAGGACTTGAGTTCAGTATGGGCCTAGATCAAAGGGATTAAGAGCTGAATCAATATGTGTTGTCCATTCAAGATGACGGTTAGATCTAAGCCATCTGTCAACTTCCGGTCGATCCATGCTCAAGATAGACTTAATCAAGTTCATGGATCAAGATCTGAAAGTTTGGGCCACATCAGAGTTAATTCAGCCATTAGATCAAGCACCAAAGGATCTAGACTGTTCAGGCTAAAGAAGAGAAGATCTGAGCCATCCGCTTCAGATCTGAGTGATCCGAGTTAAGGACAAGCAAATCAGAACCCTTGATCAAGATCTGGGAAGTGATAACCGTTTTTAGTCGCGTTACAGTTTCAAATAGAATTAAAGTACCGAACTCCTCTAAACTAATATAGTATAGAGTAACTCGAGTCGTCTTTCTCAAGGAATATAATGACAGGTTAATAATCTTAGGATTCCAAATTATTGCTTTTGGATTTTGGGTATTAAACTGGGGGTTTGGATTTGAAAACTAAGACTACGAAATGGAACAGCAAAGCAAGTATGAAATCTAATCCTAATCAATGAAAGACAGTGCAAGTAATAAAATCTAATTTAACCTAACTACACTTGACAAGAAAATTAAAAATAACATAAAGTAACCATTGAATGAAATCTAGAACATTAAAGAAACCTAATCTAACCTAATCTATTGCATCCGAATCAAATACAAGAACATAAGGAAAACATGAAGCATTCAATTATCAAAGAAATGCAAGAATTTAACGAACTCAAATGCAGCAATCTAAGTAACATGAATGATTCGGGAATTTCATCAAACACCTAATGAGCATCAAGTAAAATGACCCAAGTACATGCAAATTGAAACATGAGGGAATCAAATTCAATACAAGCATTCATCTTCAACACAAACCATCAAAATATTAACACAATAATCAAATCTTGGCTGTAAAGAAGCTGCTGCTAGGAAGAAGCTGCTGTGATGGAACTGTCGTTGAAGAGGAACTGCTGAATCTGAGCTGTTGAAGAAGAAGCGGCTGGAAATGCAGAGTAGCTATGAAGGAAATGAAGAAATGAAAGAAGTGATCGAATCTGTGAAGAAGAAGTGGCTGCCGAGTGGATGAATTGGAGAAGGAGACGATTCAGTGGCTCTAGGGTTCGCGGATAGGGATGGATGAGTTCGGGTTGCTGTGGAGAATAGATGAGGAAGAGATCGCCGACCGGAGGTGGAAGAGAAGATGAGGTGGCAGGTGGCGCTCCGGCCGGCGGCTGTGTGATGGAGAGGAGGGTAGTCGCACGATTGGAGAGGGAGATCGAAGGTGGAGCCGCGTGTGTGATGTGATTCCTTCGTGAGCCATCCGGTCGGGATGGATGATTTCGCTGCGCAATCAGGGTTCGCAGATGCAGCTTCTTGGACGAGGCTTTTGTCCGGCTGGATCAGTTCGTGAGCCCTTCAGCCCAAGCCCAGCTTGTATTCAGCACTCACAGCTCAGCCCAGGGCTCAACCCAGCAGCTTGGCTCGGCCCAGCTCTTTTCACTGAGCCCAGCAATCCCATTTGGTTCGGTCCAACCCCTTTCACTGAGCCCAGAACTCACAGCTCAACCCAGCCCTTCACTTGGGTTCGATCCAACCTCGGGTTCAGCCAAGGCTTGAGTTCAGCCAACTTTCTCTTTCAACGAAGCATAATCCAATTTCTTTGATCATGGTCCAATTTCTTGATCCAATGTCCATCTTTAATTCCCTACAAAAAAAATCATGAAATAATACCAAATTTAGAGGAAATTATAATGAGCTCCAAAAATAGATCCTAATCGTAAAATGTGATATAAACATGATTTAAACATACGATAGGATAAAAAATATTAAATAAATGAGCAAATAAAATGACATAAAATGCTAGTTATCAGGAAGTTTGGGTTCGACTTGACTTGATCTGGCCATTAGATCAAAGCGGAACAATCTCAGCTGTCGAAATTCAAAATGCTCAGTTAAATCTAGAATTCCGTCTGTCGCTCGGGTCGTCGTGTCTTCGCTGTTGTTCTTCCCTTTTCTTGCGATTTCTTCCCCGTTTCTTCGTCCGATCGAGCGGCCACATTGAATCTGAGTTTGGTTTGAGTTCCAGATCGTCGGAATAGCATCTCCGGGAGCTAATCTGATCAATTTGTTGCTGAGAAGAGGCTCGGTGAGGGTTTCTCCAGTTTCTAAAATTATCCGATCGATTCTTGTTGTGCTTCGTCTTTCATCAATCGGAGCAAGTCAGAGGGGTTCTCTGAGTTATCCGATCATCCCTGAGCCGTCATCGCATTCCCACAAGTTGAGCACAAAGGGATCGAAAGGATGGTTCTCTTGAGGTAAGTTGATCTGAGTTGATCGTGCGAGCTAGAGATTTGGCGATTTGTTGAGCTATGGGGTTCGTAGCTGAATCTTGTTTGACAGCAAGAAGAATTTGAGCCAAAGGAAGGGTTTGATGTTTAGTTTTTAGTCAATTGTCGTTTCTGAATTTTGTTCTGCAGTAATCGTGTTTTGTTTCAGTCTGCGCGACTGATCAGACTAGAGCCTGATCGGACTGTCAACCGATCAGGTAGAGTTCCAGCACGATTAAACTCTGTTTCTTGTTTTTCAGTTGAAGTATGTGAGCTTAATTCGATTTCTACTATTTAGCTTTAGTTCTATTGTTTTCCTAAACTCGATACTAGTTTCTGTTTTTAAATTCCATGATTTTAAAATTGAATTGTTTATTTCCAAGTTGGTTAAGTAGAATAGCGATTTCCTAGTTTAAATTTGCCTAGTTGAACTTGTTTCATTTCAATTACATTCCAAATCTTATTTGCAAAACAAAAACCCCATTTTATCTAGAAAACCCAAAACATTTGACGATAAATAATTTTCAAGCTTGATTCAAACTCTCACAACTAGTCCTGGAAAAATACGACCTGAGGCCCCTATTCTATATTTCTATTTGCTAGCAAGGGTTTTCCGCTATATAAATTTCTAAATTTGAGTTTCACATTTTGTGACACCTATTCTGGGATACATCACCCCCCCCCCCCCCCCCACACACACACATACAAAATGGCTTCACGAGGGAAAGGGTGGTAACGGGGCCGACGGTTTCAAGGGATATCCCCTCATCACCGAAAGCAGGGGGAGTGGCTCGAATATTGGAGTCGTGGCACCGAGAAAGGGGGGCATGACTAGTCTGCCGATGCAAGGATAAAAGGTAGTTCCACCCCTCCGGTAAGGGGGTTATGATCTCTCGTCTTTGCATACTAGTTTTCTCTCTCACTATCAATCAGACAACCTACTAACTTGAACGTCGGAGTGGACTCCGCCGGACCCCTGCCGGCGTGTCCCCTAACGCTTGTGTTACTCTTGCGGGACCCCCCAAGTTCCTCAGCGACGTAGTCATCCCCGCCAGGGCTGAACCTCAGTGACTGGCCATCGCCGACGACTCCTTCCAGAATAAATTTGGCATCGTCTGTGGGAAAAATCAAAGCACATAAAGGAGCACCGATGGCTGAAGCAGAGGATCTCGCTCATCCGCGGGAAGATGAAGGGCCTAAGCAAGAGCGACGAGAAGTCGAGAGTGAAGAGGTGGAGATCGATCTTCATGGCGGAGGGGGAAATATGTGCATTGCTCTTGACCTCGCGCCAGCATTACGAAATTGCCTCATTAAATGCCTGTAGAACCACAAAGACATGTTCTCTTGGGCCGCTGAAGAAATCAAGGGGATCCCCCCAGCGCTGGCTATGCACCACCTACATGTGGCACCGGAGGCCTGATGGACCCAAACTAGGTGTCACGAAAGTGGGCCTCAAATTTAGATATTTATAAGCTAGAAATCCTTTTTGCAATCAAAGAATAAAAGCGTAGTAAAGGGGCCATAGGTTGTATTTTTCCAAGGGCTAGTTCAAGTTTGTTTGATTCGTACTCGAGTTATGTGTCGTCGATGTTTTTGGGTTTCAAATAAAATTTGGGATTTGTTTGCAAATAAAAATAACAATGCAATGAAAAGGAAACGAAAGTGCAAGAAAATGTAAGAAACTTGACTAAGTGAGCTAAACAAAGTATAAGACAACTAATGACATCAAGCAATTGGAAACATAAGCAACCAAGGGCCTTAACTATCTTTTGGGAAAACGATGCTGATTTTAATTGCAAACCAAATGTTAAGCAAAAGAATTAAAACGAGGCTGAAATTCCCGGTTGATACTAATGCCAAAGCTTATCTTGATACAATGTGGGAAAAGAAATGAAACCAACTCAATACACAAAAGTAAGGCTGAAGTGAAACAACTGGTGTGGAGTAAAGGGATGTGAAACAACAATTAAGTGCATATTTCAGAAGCAATTGAATGTGCCAAAACACAACTCAAGTGAACAAAATTTCAGAAATGACTAATGTGCAGGAATTGAACTTAATGCAGGATTTAAGCTGGAATTTTCATAAACAATTTGGATGAAAAACAAACAGTTTCAAACACAATAGCACAGTTGAGAATTTGCCTTAAACTCGATTCCAAACAATGCCTAAACTACACTTGGTTTAAAGAGCAAAATTGAAACGATTTTGATACTCGGAGAAGGAAACTAATGTGCCAAAAATTTATCCTAAATGCAGAAATATAACCTGATCAATGAGGTTGAAAAGCAAAGCTAACAGATAAGAACTTTGCAAGAGTGAATGAAGAACTTCAGATCAAAAATCTGATAAATTCAGTCAACCTACATGCAGAGTTGGAAATGCAGGAACGCAGAGAAAAAAAAACTGCAGAAATTAAGTAATGGAATTCAGAATCCGAAGGAAGAAATGTAGAATTGAAATGTAAGAATCTAATGCAATACAATAGAGCAGATTTGATTGAGAAAAACTAATGTATACTAGATACAAATCTCAGCACATATATGTTGAGAACGAGATGGCTATAGAGGGGGGGGGTGAATATAGACAATCACAATTTCTTGAGCTTTTCAAAACTATTCTGCACTTCAGAATTAGGCAGCGGAAGCAAATGCAGAACAAAGAAACTAAGCAGAGAAAGAAACTCAAACCAAACAAACGCTAAGACGGAGATGTACAAGGTTCGGGGATAACTTGCCCCTACTCCTTGGCGTTCCCGTGAGGTGGGCGATCCCTTGATCGTCGGCAGATCAAGCCCCGGTGAACACCGGATATCAAGCGCCTCCTTCTCGGTGGAGTAACCTCTCCACAAGCTGTCTCAGTAGATGAATACAAGATTAAGCACACGAGACACTCGAGAAGGGAAGCTCACAAAGCTCTCACAGGAATGCAACAAGATCGCTCAAGAACAAAGCAACAGAGAGCACGAACACAGCCCAGCAACAACTTCCCAAGTTTTCTGTCTGTCTCACGTTCGCCTCTGCTTCCAGCTTCGCCACTTAAGCTCCTGCTCAACGTCGCCAACTCCATCAGCACCACTGACTCACACCCTGACCCACTGACCTCTCTGAGCACTCAGTCCACTGGACACTCCTCCAGCTGAGCCTCCGTCAGTTGCCAGCCGCGCCTTCGTCAGTTGCCAGATGCGCCAGACGTCGTTGAGACCTGAAAGCACAATAGATCCAAACCTGCTCCAAGGAAATCCTCCCATTGACCCTCCTTGAGTGTTTGAATCACCTGCTATCACCTGCACACTCCAACAGAGGCTTAACAATGCATATCAAAAAGAAATCAGCAAGTAGCAGAGAATCGACAGTGAAAACAGACTTCTGACAGCATATTTGAATTAAAGTTCTACGCCTGATCGGTCACCAGACCGATCAGGAAGGACCCTGATCGGTCACCAGACCGATCCACAGTCTTCTGCATACTCCTGATCGGTCACCAGACCAATCAGGCTCCAGCCTGATCGGTCACCAGACCAATCAGGATCCAGCCTGATCGGTCACCAGACCAATCAGGCTGAAACTTTAATCAAATCCTAGCTGCGCCTGATCGATCACCAGACCAATCAGGCTCCAGCCTGATCGGTCACCAGACCAATCAGGCTTGAGTAAACAGTGATTCTTTAATCAAATCCTAAGTCTCTGATCGGTCACCGGACCGTTCTGGACCTGATTAGCAAGGGAACTCAACTCACTGTTCGCTCCCTGATCGGTCACCAGACCGATCAGGAGCTGTGCAGTGAGTGAAACACACACTCCCTGATCGTTCACCAGACCGATCAGACATCGCTGGATCGGTCACCAGGCCGATCCACGAAGGAGCAGCGTGCCAACTCCCTGATCGGTCACCAGACCGATCCAGGGACGCAGACCTAGCCTTCCAAGCTAGGATTTCATTCACCTTAGCCCTCCAAGCTAAGGATTTTTCAATCTAACTCTCCAAATTGGGAATTTGCATCTAACCCTCCAAGTTAGGACTTTTCACCTAGCCCTCCAAGCTAGGACTTTTCACCCAACCCTTCCGAGTTAGAACTTCATCCAACCTAGTCCTCCAAGCTAGGATTTTTCACCTAACCCTCCAGTTGGGACTTTTCACCTAACCCTCCAAGTTAGGACTTTTCACCTAGCCCTCCAAGCTAGGACTTTTCACCCAACCTTCCGAATTAGGACTTTTCACCACCTGGCTTCACTCACCAGGACTCGGCTTCACTCACCGGGATTTTCAACACTTGGCTTCACTCACCAGGACCCGACTTCACTCACCGGGATTTCCAATCACCTGGCTTCACTCACCAGGACCCGGCTTCACTCACCGGGATTTCCAATCACCTGGCTTCACTCACCAGGACCCGGCTTCACTCACCGAGATTTTCAATCACCTGGCTTCACTTACCAGGACCCGGCTTCACTCACCGGGGATTTCCATCACCTGGCTTCACTCACCAGGACCCGGCTTCACTCACCGGGATTTCAACCTAGCTTCACAAGCTAGGACCTGGCTTCACTCACCAGGGTTTCATGCCCAGTCCCCGACCAGGACTTTAACCCAAATTCATTCAACCAAACTTAAATCATTGTCAAACACCAAAACAACAACCGGGCCAGACTGCATCAACAATCTCCCCATTTTTGTTGTTTGACAACCCGATTTAAGTTTAGGTATCAATCAATTGAAATCCGTTCAATTCTCATAAGGGAATCATGATCCTCCCCCTATAATAACCATAAACTTAATCAGCCATTTTCTCCCCCTTTGTCAAACATCGAAAAGGGTATGGTTATTAAGTTTGAACATACCTCCCCCTCAAACATGGGTCTCTCCCCAACCCAAAATAATCATAGCATAATTTTGAATTGCACATGAAAATATATACAGAATAATATCATGGTAAAACATGTATATGTTTCATATGACAAGGAAGTCAAAGGATGATTTTAGATTGCATATGAGAGGCATATACCATAAATGTATCATGGAAACAATGTATATGCATCACATGATAATAATTATCGCAGTTCCATCAGACTGATGATCGATATAGAAAAATTTCTGATTTATCTATGAACGATCAATTTTCAGAAAAATTTCTGTAATTCTGATTCGTTCAAGATCGGACTGCGTTAACACTTGGACTTCCATGTGAAGACATATACAGAAGTATATTATGGTCAAATATGTATATGCTTCATAGGACTAGTAAGGAATGCATCTGTATTTGAAACATAGTCCTGATTGGTCTCCGTGACCAACCAGGTCTGTTGATTACGTGATACAGAAGTATATCTGATTAGTCTGGGGAGTGATCGAATTTCAAAAAATTTCTGAAACTCTGATACGTTCCTGAACAGACTGCATTAACAATTTGCATTCCATAACAGGGGAGATGACTCTATTAATATTCGTCATTTCAGAAAAATTTCTGAAACACGACATTAAGATCAAGAGTCATGACTCAACAAACCTTTTCTTATGAATTTGAACATTCCAACATAGGTTTGTATCAAATCACTATTAAGTACCAGGTTTGTATCACTTGAATAAATTTGTGCTCCCTTAGTACCAGGTTTGTACCAATGGGTGATCAAATATGTTTCAATTGAAATTGGTTTGTATCAGATTTGTTAGGAGTATGATCATCAAACTGATACAATTTAATGAAAAGAGATTGGTTTGAGGAGGTTTTGGATCAATTTGGAACGATCTGGGAGTTCCTTGATCAGAGTTGGTCTGATCGGTCACCAGACCGATCAGAGGGATCCCTGATCGGTCGGTGGACCGATCAGGTTTGACACAGAATGTTTTCTGAAACTGATCAGTTTCAGAAATCGGTTTGTTTCAACTCTTAACCTTTCCCAAACCCTTATACAATCAGATTTGATCCATTTGTTCCTAAAGGTTCCTCTTAAGCAAAAACCATCCCTCAAATCAAAATACGATACTAATAACCGATTTCCAAAACATGATCAGTTTGTATGTTTATAACATGTTTGTTCCAAACAAATTGAAATCAGGTTTGTATCAAACATTTATTCTCTAAGTTACCCATAGAAACAAGGTTTAAATCATGATTCAGAAAAACATGGTAAACTTGAGCTAGATGTTGGGGATGTATAGATATCCTAAGTCCTAGAATCCTAATTCTCCATTCTATTGATAGTTCATAGATTGGATTGGAGAATTCATAGTCCCACATTTCTATCAAGTTCATGATTGAAATCAAATTTGCATGCCATAGATTAATATTAATAACACATACATTAAAGTCATGACATACTCAACTAGGTTCATCTCAAACATAAGAACACTTAAGCCTAAGATATATGAAGTGTTATTGCAAATAATTTGGCTAACTTCTAGATTTACAGTGAGCTATGGAGTTCAATCCAAATCATGGCACATTGAAGCTAAACCTCACGGATTGGATTGAAAAGTCATACTTTCAAGTGTGTATTACAGTCATGCTTCCAACCGATTTGAAATCAAGTTTAAATTAGGCTTCCAAAGCAGGTATGCATGCAATCATTTGAATAGAAAATTCAGACATGGATAGCACATATGATGAATACATAATTCGATTTTGTAAAGATGAACTAGACTGTTCCTTCTTTGTTTTGGAAGCAAACTTGATCATGGAAAAATTTTAATACTAAAGTAGATCATGCTTAAGCATGATTAATTTCTTTGACACATGAATTCCATAAAAATTACTAGCCAAGGGACTACTTTGTAATAAGAACAAAAATAATGAGGATCAAATTATCTAATTTGAATCTTTCATAGCTAATCATGTGTATAACAATTTTCCTAACCATGAATTTGGAGCACCCATTATCAACAACCCATGTTGATAGATGCTCTCCCTCAATCCAAGCTATACAATTCTAAAGATAGAGATTTTAGGTACCCAAATTTTGAAACCTAATGAATCTACAATGAATGACTTTGGCACTCATGCCTTAGTCATTTTCTTTTTAGCCTTTTGAATCCTAGAATTATTTTGTGCTCTAAATTGGGTTCTAGACATCAACGATATGAAACTTGATTGTTTAGGTTGATAACCCAAGCCACTCTTGTTGTAGACCGCTTTTTGTGAATTTAGAATCATGTCTAGGGTCTTGGAGCTAGTTGAAAACTTCTCAAGAATATTCTTGAGGTTTTCAACTTTGCTCTTCAAATCCTTATTTTCATCCTTAAGGGATTCATCATGCAAAGCATTAATATCCTCAACCTTAGAGGATCTCAATTCTTTTACTTCCAACCTTAATGTTTTGACTTTGGCCTTAGATTTTTTAAGCAACCTAGCTAGACATGCAATGGTTCTATAGCACTTATCTAGCTCGGGAGAGATTACCTCTTCATCATCCGAAGATGATGGAGGCGCGGTTGAGGAGCTTAATTCGTCTCCACTCTCCTCTTCATTCGAATCTTCTATGGCCATGAGGGCACGGTGATGAGTGTACTCCTCCTCCTCTTCTTCGGATGAACTAGAGGACGATTCATCCCATGTGGCCCTCAAGGCCTTCTTTTTCTTCTTTGATTTATCCTTCTTCTTCTTTAACTTTGGACATTCATCCTTGTAATGCCCTTTCTTGCTACACTCATAACAAGTAATGTTAGATTTATCAATCTTAACTTCACTAGGGTTACCTTTACCCTTGAGGCGCCGGCTCTTCCTCATCATCCTTCTAACAAAGTTGGCCATCTCGGAGGAAGAAGATCAGCTGCCCTCCTCCTCGGACTCGGATGAGGATGAAGATAAAGATACTTCCTTCTCCTTCTTCTTCCCCTTCTTCTTCTTCTTGTTGTTGCCTGCCACTAAAGCAATACCTTTCTCTTTTGAACTTTTGTTAGAGATCTCATGTAGTTCCATTTCACAAAATAGATCTTCTAACTTGACAAAAGATAAATCCTTGGACACCTTGTAAGTATCCACCATGGATGACCACAAGGCGTTCCTAGGAAAAGCTTTAAGGACATACCTCACTAGGTCTCGGTTTTCTACCTCATCACCAATGGAATGGAGACCATTCAATACTTCTTTGAATCGACAATGAAGCATACTTACAGTTTCATTTTCTCCCATTATCAAGTTCTGGAGTTGACTGTGAAGGAGATCCTTCTTGGCTATCTGGGTGTCTTGGGTTCCTTCATGGAGCTCAAGGAGTTTGTTCCATAGGTCTTTGGCAGAGGTGAAGGGGCCAACCTCGATGAGTTGGTCCTTTGTCATCCCACATTGCAAGGTGACCACAGCCTTAGCATCCGCTTCTCCCCTTTTGATTTGCTCAGCTGACCATATGGAGAACTCAAGCTCCTTTCCTTTATTATCCTTTAGAAGGGAAAACCCCTCCTTGACAGCGAACCACAAGCTCATGTTTGTCTTCAAGTAAAACTCCATTCTTGACTTCCAATATGAAAAAACAGTGCCGTTAAGGAATGGAGGTCGGTTTGTGCTCATTCCTTCTCTTCCAGCCATCTTGCTGTAAGCTCTCGGATGTTAAGCCGTGAACAGAGCCCCAAGCTCTGATACCACTTGTTGAGAACGAGATGGCTATAGAGGGGGGGTGAATATAGACAATCACAATTTCTTGAGCTTTTCAAAACTATTCTGCACTTCAGAATTAGGCAGCGGAAGCAAATGCAGAACAAAGAAACTAAGCAGAGAAAGAAACTCAAACCAAACAAACGCTAAGACAGAGATGTACAAGGTTCGGGGATAACTTGCCCCTACTCCTTGGCGTGCCCGTGAGGTGGGCGATCCCTTGATCGTCGGCAGATCAAGCCCCGGTGAACACCGGATATCAAGCGCCTCCTTCTCGGTAGAGTAACCTCTCCACAAGCTGTCTCAGTAGATGAATACAAGATTAAGCACACGAGACACTCGAGAAGGGAAGCTCACAAAGCTCTCACAGGAATGCAACAAGATCGCTCAAGAACAAAGCAACAGAGAGCACGAACACAGCCCAGCAACAACTTCCCAAGTTTTCTGTCTGTCTCACGTTCGCCTCTGCTTCCAGCTTCGCCACTTAAGCTCCTGCTCAACGTCGCCAAATCCATCAGCACCACTGACTCACACCCTGACCCACTGACCTCTCTGAGCACTCAGTCCACTGGACACTCCTCCAGCTGAGCCTCCGTCAGTTGCCAGCCGCGCCTTCGTCAGTTGCCAAATGCGCCAGACGCCGTTGAGACCTGAAAGCACAATAGATCCAAACCTGCTCCAAGGAAAGCCTCCCATTGACCCTCCTTGAGTGTTTGAATCACCTGCTATCACCTGCACACTCCAACAGAGGCTTAGCAATGCATATCAAAAAGAAATCAGCAAGTAGCAGAGAATCGGCAGTGAAAACAGACTTCTGACAGCATATTTGAATTAAAGTTCTGCGCCTGATCGGTCACCAGATCGATCAGGAAGGACCCTGATCGGTCACCAGACCGATCCACAGTCTTCTGTATACTCCTGATCGGTCACCAGACCAATCAGGCTCCAGCCTGATCAGTCACCAGACCAATCAGGATCCAGCCTGATCGGTCACCAGACCAATCAGGCTGAAACTTTAATCAAATCCTAGCAGCGCCAGATCGGTCACCAGACCAACCAGGCTCCAGCCTGATCGGTCACCAGACCAATCAGGCTCCAGCCTGATCGGTCACCAGACCAATCAAGCTTGAGTAAACAGTGATTCTTTAATCAAAACCTAAGTCTCTGATCGGTCACCGGACCGTTTTGGACCTGATTAGCAAGGGAACTCAACTCACTGTTCGCTCCCTGATCGGTCACCAGACCGATCAGGAGCTGTGCAGTGAGTGAAACACACACTCCCTGATCATTCACCAGACCGATCAGACATCGCTGGATCGGTCACCAGACCGATCCACGAAGGAGCAGCTTGCCAACTCCCTGATCGGTCACCAGACCGATCCAGGGACGCAGACCTAGCCTTCCAAGCTAGGATTTCATTCACCTTAGCCCTCCAAGCTAAGGATTTTTCAATCTAACTCTCCAAATTGGGAATTTGCACCTAACCCTCCAAGTTAGGACTTTTCACCTAGCCCTCCAAGCTAGGACTTTTCACCCAACCCTTCCGAGTTAGAACTTCATCCAACCTAGCCCTCCAAGCTAGGATTTTTCACCTAACCCTCCAGTTGGGACTTTTCACCTTACCCTCCAAGTTGGGACTTTTCACCTTACCCTTCAAGTTAGGACTTTTCACCTAGCCCTCCAAGCTAGGACTTTTCACCCAACCTTCCGAATTAGGACTTTTCACCACCTGGCTTCACTCACCAGGACCCGGCTTCACTCACCGAGATTTCCAACACCTGGCTTCACTCACCAGGACCCGGCTTCACTCACCGGGATTTCCAACACCTGGCTTCACTCACCAGGACCCGGCTTCGCTCATCGGGATTTCCAATCACCTGGCTTCACTCACCAGGACCCGGCTTCACTCACCGGGATTTCCAATCACCTGGCTTCACTCACCAGGACCCGGCTTCACTCACCAGGATTTCCAATCACCTGGCTTCACTTACTAGGACCCGGCTTCACTCACCGGGATTTCCATCACCTGGCTTCACTCACCAGGACCCGGCTTCACTCACCGGGATTTCAACCTAGCTTCACAAGCTAGGACCTGGCTTCACTCACCAGGGTTTCATGCCCAGTCCCCGACCAGGACTTTAACCCAAATTCACTCAACCAAACTTAAATCATTGTCAAACACCAAAACAACAACCGGGCCAGACTGCATCAACAATATAAACTAAAATAATGCAGCAATGAAATTGAAACATCAACCAACTGATTAGCAGAATTTAAGGCTGATAAACATCAACTAGAACCCGAATGCAGATCTTGATATCAATTGCTATGGAGATAAAACTACTGCAATATGAATTCAGAAGTAAAAGAACTAGAGCTTGCTCGACACAAACTTAAAAAAAACTAAAAACAAAAACTAAATTGCAGAACAGAACTGATACAAAGGGAATTCAGCTGATACACAGACACAAATCTAATACGGAAGCAGTAAAACACTAATTGAACTGAGATTTAAAGCTATTGTTATCTAAACAAACTCCCCAGCTAGTTAATTTGCAGAGTTTACCCTACTTAAGGCAAAAACAATTCAGAAAAAGAGATTATAGTAGTTGATACGAAAAACAGAATTGAAACAGCAGCTGAAAATGAAATTACAGCTAAAGAAAATAGGAATGCATTAAGAAACTAATCTCGATCCTTCACTTGTATCAAGACCTCCTTGTTCGTCACACAAGGGCAAGCCAAGAACCCCTTCAACTTGCAAATCAGTGGAAAATTTCTCCAACTTCAGATTTGATCACAGAATTGCACACAGCTGGAAATCCAATCCGATCTCTTTGATATGATGATGAAAGAATGCTATGAAGATTGGGTGATGATCAGAGTGCTCCAGAGACCCTCCAGATAACTCCGATTGAAGAAAATAGCACAAAATCGCAACCAAATTGATCAGAAATCAGAAACCGATGAAACCCTCACTCAGCCCCTGTTCTGATGCAAATCCGAGATAGAAATTCCATTAAAGCTTCTTCCAAGGATTCAGATCTAGCTCCAAGGTGGTGATCGAGTTGGCCACGCCTTCATATGGAAGAAATCGCATCAAAAACGAAGAACAAATGAAGAAACGGGAAACTGAGCTGCGAAGACACGACAGATCTGAAAACAGAGGAATTCTGTTTAAGTAGTTGAACAGTGAACGGCTGAGATCGTTTCAATTCCATACAACGGTTCATCTTCGTCCGATTTGACTCAAACTTCCCAGATCTTGATCAGACATCGGGATCATCCCTGGGGTAGCTCAGATCTGCCAGATCTACAACGGATGGTTCAGATCACCTTAATCTTTGAATGGATGGTTTAGACCCCTCTGATCGTGATCCAACGGCTAGATGATCTCCGATTGGGCTGAAACCTTCAGATCTTGATCTGATCGCTCGATTAGACTTAATCCCAGCTTGGATTGATCAGAAGTTCTCAGATGGTCTAGATCTAACCGTTCTTGCATCGGACGGTCCATATTAGTTAACGCTTGATTACTTGATCCAGGCCACCTTGACTCAACTTTGACCCAATATGACCTATGCCCATGATCCTTCCAAGCCTACAAAAGTAGATCAAAAATTTAGTGACAAAACAACTCAAATATATCAAGATTTGCAATTAGGTCCAAAAAGAGTATAAATCCTAGAACCTAGGGTAAATCCACAATTACACAAGTAAAATATGGGTCAAACATGGATTTAAGCATATAAAATGATCAATAAAATGATACTTATCAAGGCTCGTCCGGTGAAGCAGAAGAGGAGACACTTCTCCCTTGAGCAAGATAAAGCTATTCGGGATGAAGTTCAGAAGCTATTAAAAGCTGGACACATCAGAGAAGCCTGGTTCCCGGCTTGGCTGGCCAACGTGGTCCTTGTTCCCAAGTCGGGGGGCAAATGGCGAGTCTGCATCGACTTCAGAGACCTAAATAAAGCCTACCCGAAGGACTGCTACCCCCTGCCCAGGATGGATCGGCTGGTGGACTCAACAGCCGGCTGTGAGTTCATCTCCATGTTAGGCGCTTACCAGGGCTATCACAAAGTCCCCCTTGTCCCGAAGACCAGGAGAAAGTCAGTTTTGTGACGGCTGATGGCACATATTGCTACAACGTCATGCCCTTCGTCTTGCGTAACGCGGGTGCCACGTATCAGCAGATGATGGACAAAGTCTTCAAGCACCAGATCGGGCAGAACATTGAGGTGTACGTGGACGATATCCTGGTCATGACGGAAAAGGGAGGGGGCATGATATCTGACCTGGAGGAGACAGTCG
Source organism: Boesenbergia rotunda (assembly GCA_024364735.1). Lineage (NCBI taxonomy): Eukaryota > Viridiplantae > Streptophyta > Magnoliopsida > Zingiberales > Zingiberaceae > Boesenbergia > Boesenbergia rotunda. Next base: position 349,032 of record JAGFNQ010005771.1, on the reverse strand, counting down.
CCACCCTGAGAGCACACAGGTTAAAACTAAATCCAGCTAAATGTTTGTTTGGGGTCAAAAGTGGCAGGTTCCAGGGATACATGGTGACGGAGAGGGGGATTGAAGCCAACGCGGAAAAGGTGAAGGTCATCCTAGATATGCCACCCCCACGAAACTTCAAGGAAGTCCAGCGGCTGAATGACAGAATCACCGCACTATCGTGATTCATCTCCAAATCCGCGGACAAAGCCCTCCCCTTCTTCAAAATTCTAAGAAAAGCTGTTAAATTTGAATGGGATGACCAAAGGCCTTTGAGGAATTGAAGACCTATCTGGTAGATCTCCCGACCCTGCATTAGCCGGTGGAAGGGGAGACATTATTCGTCTATTCGTCAGCAGCTGAGCAAGCGATAGGGTCGGTGCTTGTCCGAGAACAAGACCGGATACAACACCCCATTTATTTCTTCGGACACCTACTAAAGGATGCCGAGACGCGGTACACCATGATGGAGAAACTGGCTTACGCCTTGGTCCTGATGGCCTGAAGGTTACGACCATACTTCTTAGCGCACCCCATCGTGATCCTCACTAATAGCCCGCTCGCCCGAGTCCTCACTAATCCTGAGGCGTCGGGCAGGCTAATCAAATGGACGACGGAGTTAAGCGAATACAACATTGAGTATCAACCTCGCACCGCCATCAAAGCACAGGCTCTCTCCGACTTCATGCTGGAGACCGTCCCGGAGACAGAGACCGAAGGTATGTGGAAGGTCTATGTGGATGGATCCGCCAATAGCCAACACTGCGGAATATGACTGCTATTGATCTCCCCTAGGGGAGACACGCTGCATCTGTCCATTCGGCTTCACTTCAAAGCTACCAACAACGAGGCCTAGTATGAGGCGATCCTGGCAGGATTACAAGCGGCCCGGCACATGGGAGCTCGTCGAATCACTATCTATTCGGACTCACAGTTAGTGGCTCAACAGGTGGCGGGTGGTTTCGAAGTCAGATGTGAGCGGTTGCAAAGGTATGTAGCCCTATATGAACAACTAAAAAGTACTTTCTCGGAGGTCATCCTGCATAAGATATCCTGGTCGGACAATGTGCGGGCTGACGAGTTAGCCAAGCTAGCCAGTTCCATATCTACCTGGAGGCTGGAAGGGCCCATCGTGACAGAAACAATGGTGGCTCAAATCGGAGGAGGAGTCAGAATGGGTCAACCCGCAGACTGGAGGGATCCTTACATATCGTTCCTCCGGGACAGATCCCTGCCGAGTGGAGGCCCAGGGAGTCGGCTGTTTCGTCGACGGGCGGAGAGGTTTACACTGGTCGGGGATCAGTTGTACAAGGGAGCCTATGCCCGACCCCTCCTAAAATGTGTCGGGCCGGAAGAGACTGGCTACGTAATGTGAGAGGTGCACGAAGGCATCTGCGGAAGCCATATTGGAGGGGGATCCCTATCCCGCAAGATCCTTTTGGCGGGTTACTTTTGGCCCACCTTGCAGGCGGATTCGCTCAACTTTGTGGCCAGGTGTAAGGCCTGTCAAAGACATCAACATGTCTCTCATCGCCCCACGGAGCCGTTAAGAGTTTCTACAGTATCATGCCCGTTCGACCAGTGGGGAATGGATATTATGGGGCCTTTCCCCATTGGGCCCCAGCAGAAGAAGTTCCTGTTGGTCCTCGTTGATTACTTTTCTAAATGGGTGGAGGCCGAACCTCTGGCCAAAATCACAGAGGGGGTGGTAATGAAGGTTCTGTGGAAAGATATTGTCTGTAGATATGACATTCCTCATAAGCTGGTGTCGGACAACGGTAGACAGTTCTTTGGACGAAGACTAAAGGAATGGTGTGAGGGGTTAGGCATTCAGAAGGCTTTCACCTCCGTCGCCTACGCTCAAAGCAATGGACAAGCGGAGGTGGTCGATCGGGAAATACTACGAGGGCTCAGAGTAAAGCTGGATCATGTCGGAGGCAGTTGGGTCGAAGAACTCCAATGCATCTTGTGGTCCTACCGAACTACCCCAAAGAAAGGAACGGGAGAGAGCCCTTTCCAGCTAGTCTATGGAGCAAAGGTCATTATTCCAGTGGAAGTAGGAGAGGAGTCCCCACGGCGGCGGCATTATCTCAAGGAAGATAACAACTAGGATCGTCTGATTGATCTGGACCTCATCTCGGAGGTACGAGACAAAGCTGCGGTAAGGTTGGAAGCCTATCGAAGGAGGATGTAGCTAGCCTACAATCGTAGAGTGATCGCCTGCAGCTTCGAGGAGGGCGACCGAGTCTGGAAGAGAATCAAACTGGTAGGCGATCCTGGGAAGTTAGAGCCGCAGTGGGACGACCCCTACGTGGTCGTCAAAAAACATACAGGAGGTAGCTACTATTTGGAAGACCACGAAGGGAGAAGACTGGAAAGGCCTTGGCATGCGAAACATTTTCGCCCCTACTATACTTCGTGAGTCGCCGTGTAATGCACTTTCGTGGTTGTATGTTTTCACTACTTCACTGCCTTGAAGTATAATTAATAAAGGATATGGATGACGTGTCATGCTGTAAATGTTAAGTCTCCGATTAAACCCTACAGCCTCTCGGTGTGTAGGCTTGGCCTCGGAGTTGTACACGCCTGGCCAAGAGCTAACTAAACCCTACAGCCAATCGGTTTGTAGGCTTGGCCTCGGAGCTGTACATGCCCAGCCAAGAGCTGACTAAACCCTACAGCCTCTCGGTGTGTAGGCTTGGCCTCGGAGCTGTACACGCCCGGCCAAGAGCTGATGAAACCCTACAGCCTCTCGGTGTGTAGGCTTGGCCTCGGAGCTGTACATGCCCGGCCAAGAGCTGATGAAACCCTACAGCCTCTCGGTGTGTAGGCTTGGCCTCGAAGCTGTACACGCCCGGCCAAGAGCTGATTAAACCCTACAGCCTCTCAGTGTGTAGACTTGGCCTCGGAGCTATACAAGTCCGACCAAGAGCTAATTAAACCCTACAGCCTCTCGGTGTGTAGGCTTGGCCTCGAAGCTGTACACGCCCGGCCAAGAGCTGATTAAACCCTACAGCCTCTCGGTGTGTAGGCTTGGCCTCGGAGCTGTACACGCCCGGCCAAGAGATGATTAAACCCTACAGCCTCTTAGTGTGTAGGCTTGGCCTCGGAGATGTACACACCCGGCCAAGAGCTGATTAAACCCTATAGCCTCTCGGTGTGTAGGCTTGGCCTCGGAGCTGTACACACCCAGCCAAGAGCTGATTAAACCCTACAGCCTCTCGGTGTGTAGGCTTGGCCTCGGAGCTATACACGCCCAGCCAAGAGCTGATTAAACCCTACAGCCTCTCAGTGTGTAGGCTTGGCCTCGGAGCTGTACACGCCTGGCCAAGAGCTGATTAAACCCTACAGCCTCTCGGTGTATACGCTTGGCCTCGAAGCTGTACACGCCCAGCCAAGAGCTGATTAAACCCTACAGCCTATCGGTGTGTAGGCTTGGCCTCAGAGCTGTACATGCCCGACCAAGAGCTGATTAAACCCTACATCCTCTCAGTGTGTAGGCTTGACCTCGGAGTTGTACACACCCGGCCAAGAGATGATTAAACCCTACAACCTCTCGGTGTGTAGGCTTGCCCTCGCAGCTATGCACGCTTGGCCAAGAGCTGATTAAATCCTACAGCCTCTCGGTGTGTAGGCTTGGCCTCGGGGTTGTACACGCCCGACCAAGAGCGGATCAAACCCTACAGCCTCTACAGGGAATCACGGTAAAAACAAGGAATGCAACGATAGATCGAGTAAATATTTGCCCTAAGATCAGAGAATTCAAAATGAAGTAAGCTACAACAGCCATGGGAGGATAGGAAGAGGACAAGCACATAGTAAGGGGCACCCTGCAAAGTCCGCTCTTCGGGGGAAAGGTCATCCCAGACTCATTGAATAGTTATTGCACTCAAATCGGAGCCTGGTTTCAATAACTGGTCCTTCTCCCACTGCTTGATGGCGCCATGGAAGCCCTGTTTAAGGGTCTTAAATGCTTGTGTAGCCACTCGATCGGCGTACTCCTCCGACTCCAAAAATTTGGCCTTGTAGGTCGCCTCCATCTGAGATTCTGGGGGTACGGAATCTTTTGGCCGCTGCTAGACCCCAGGCTCGGTTTCCGCCTTGGTCAGCTTGAGTGCCTCCACCTCTAGGAGCAGGCGCGCCTGAACCTCTTGTACTTCGTGGAGCTTTTGAGAAGCAGCAGCAGCCTGGGCGTTAGCTCGGGTTACTTGATCCTGGAGATCGGCTGTGTAAGAGCTCGACAGTTCCAAATCGTGGGCTCGCAAAGCCAGCACGTGCTCCTATTCTGCGCCCCGGTCCTCCAGGATTTTCTTAGCAGCCTCCAGAAGATTAACTTGATCGGACAACTCCTCATTGAGGGCCCGGAGTTGCTCTCGCTCTTGCGACCGTTTTTGTAAATCCTCTTCTAGAGCTTGATTCCTTTCGGACCCCAAGCGCTCCTGGAGTTTATACCCATGTAGGGTATCCTCGGCTGCTATTAAGGAGGACAGGTAATGATCATCTCTCTCTCGGAGGACCCGACTGATCTCTAGTTGCAGGAGGCCGACCTCACGAGCCCGGCCCGTTTCTGCCTCAGCATCTGCCACCTGCTGCAGGAGATTCTTAGTAACCCCTCCGGAATGCAGTAGGCGGCCCGTGGCCACGCAGTTCGAAGCAACCTGGAGGGGTGAATAAGGATCATTAGTAAAAGGAGGTGGAGAGGAAGTGAGGAGCACGAGCGAGGTATTTACCGCCAATAAGGATTGGTGCAGCATGCACAGGTACTGGGCTGATCCGTCTACCTGCCACGACGGGCCTGGAGCCCCCGCAATTGGGGGAATGGAGGGGCTAGGGACATCACTGGGGGGGGGGGGGACGTCTTCCTCTGAACTTGAAGCACTCGGGGATGCCCCGGTGGGGACTCCCTCTATATGAATAGACTGGGAACTGGTGATAGCCTTCTTCGTCGCTAAGGGAGCCTTCTGATGGGAGCGAAGCGGGCCCGTGGCTACCTCCTGGCCTCGAGGAAGGTTGGCGGTAGGTGTTGTGGCACTCGTAATGGGAGAAGGCACAGCAATGACGGAGGAGGGCAATCCGGCCCCGGCGACTGGGAACTGAGAGGCCGCATCCTCAGAGGTAGCTGGGCGTAAGCCTCTCTTTAATCGTTTTAGGGGCGATCCCGTTGTGATCATCGTTCGTGCCATTTCTTCCCAGGCACAAGGACAACAGTGGGCACACCAGACGAAGAAGGGACCCCTTTCCCAGTACAGCCTCTGGAAAGGTGACGGGGGGCTCTCCTTGAGAGGCTAAGGGCAGGGTCGAGACGTCATCGCCATGGGGGATCTCCGGAACTGCGGGGCCCGCTGATAGCTCTCCCTCCCCTTTGCCACTCTCGGGGGGGGGGGGGGGGGGGGGGATTCCTACGGGAGCCGAAGATACTAGCCCGGGGATCAAGGCTTGTTCATGGGCCTGGTCCCACTTCAGAAATTTATTCTTTGTAACAGAAAGCAGGGTGTCGCCTGCAAGGTAAAAGACATAAGGGCGTCAGCAAGTACCAACTGAGCATTATATCAGGGACCAAGCAACTCATGCAGGTTGGGGCTGAGGGACGTAATCTTCGGGCTAATCTCCACCCGGTACAGGAGCTCCTCGCACTGCACCAACTGGAGCCCATGAAATTCCATCCCAGCCAGGATACTCTTAGCCCGTCGATATCCCGCATCTTGTTAGAAATCACCTAGGTCGGGGGTAGGAGGCAAGTTCTCCAGCCAATAGATATCGCTGAAGGGACGTTCGGGGAGCCGGATATAAAAAAAAACCTTTCCTTCCACCCCTTGTGAGAGGAGGGAAGACCTCCCAAAAATCTATGACCACTGCGAGCGGTGTAGCCAAATGCCCAATGAGTTCCAACAAGAGCAAAGAAGAAATGGAAGAATCGTGGGGTTAGGGGAATGTCGAAAAGTTTGAAGTGAACCAGAGCCCTGCTCATCTGAGCGAAGGCATTTGGGGCCAGTTGTTGGAGCGGGATGGGGAAATAATGTGCAACATTCATGAAGTAAGAGGGGATAGGGAAGCGTAGCCCTAACTCCATTTGCCCAAGGAAGAAGGTGTAAAAATCCTCATCGGTGGTTACCGACCGTTGATCGGCGGTGGGGACCCTCACCTCCCAATCTGCCGGAATGTCATACTTTTGACAAGCGGCCTGGAGGGAGTCCGACTTCACCTTGGAGGAGATAATTTCGTACCACTCAGAATGAAACCCCAATTCCCCCAAAGAGCATTCATCCGACCCTGAAGACTTCTTTATCTTTCCCATCGGGACCCGAGATGAAGAAGGAGGGGTGCGTAGAATAAAGAAGAAGGTATGTCGGGAGAACGCTAGCGAGAAGGGCAAGTAAGGGAGGAAAACTCGGGACGGCAGCTTAAGTAAGGCTGCCGCAAGGCGCCGTCACACCCACTTTTATAGGAAAGAGGCACCTCCCCTGAGCCAATCGAAGGCCAGCATGTCGAGGAATAACTAGTTATCAATTGTCGCCGCTTCGTATAACTTGCAGTGCGCCGAAAAGCGAGGAAAAAAGATGTGTGGCCCCTCCTCATATGCTGGGCAACCACGATACCTCAGATACCACAAAATTTGAAGGGGTCAGGGGATACATTCAAAGAAGCAGCCCGGGTCAAGAGACTCAGGGAATATGTCCAAAAGCCTGGATAAAAAAAAGGGGGATAACAGGCTTCCAGGCTTATGGCAAGGAAGGGCGCAAAGACATAAGATCCAGGTGAGTTCAACTTCTTTATCCCGACACTAATCTGATCAGTCAGCCACACTTCCTTCGATCAGACTTGAAAGAAGGGACTTGTGATGGAGCTGGGTGGCCTGGGTCAGACATGAGGGATGAAGAAGCTAGGGACGCGACATGACCTTCCCTCCCGAGCCCCCGGGACCCCCTTTCAGTGAAGCACTCGGGAAGGCCAGTCTGAGGGTCCTTCACGGGAGCGCCCTGGCCAGCCGGGCCCCTAGGAGTAATTAGGGCGATATCGTCCCCCAAGACCCCCGAGCTCCTCTCGGGAAGCGAGTTCCTCACAATGACGGTCGACCTCGGATACCGGTTAGGAAAAAGTCCACACCCCCCCCCCCCCCCCCACACACACAAAATGGCTCCACGAGGGAAAGGGTGGTAACAGGGCCGACGGTTTCAAGGGATATCCCCTCATCATCGAAAGCAGGGGGAGTGGCTCGAATATCAGAGTCGTGGCACCGAGAAAGGGGACACGACTAGTCTGCCGACGCAAGGATAAAAGGTAGTTCCACCCCTCCGGTAAGGGGGGTTATGATCTCTCGTCTTTGCATACTAGTTTTCTCTCTCACTATCAATCGGAGAACCTACTAACTTGAGCGTCGGAGTGGACTCCATCGGACCCCTGTCGGCGTGTCCCCTAACGCTTGTGTTACTCTTGCAGGACCCCCCAAGTTCCTCAGCGATGTAGTCATCCCCGCCAGGGCTGAGCCTCAGTGACTGGTCATCACCGACGACTCCTTCCGGAACACCAGGGTAGAGCTATATGATAGTACATTAGGTAAACTTTGTCTAGGGAGTCAAGTAGGGTAAGATGTATCATATTTGATCTACTTAGCTAAGTGAAACTAATTGAAGTTATCTCGCCACATCCTATACTAGTTAGACCAAGGTTTATCAAAAGGAAAAGTTAAAAGTATAATTTGTTAAAAAAAGCTTTGTCTAAAAAGTGGTCGTTATTCCAATATCCAAGAAGAGTACTGTACCTCGCCATCGCCTGAAAACTAACTTTTGAAATGTATTTTTAACTAACTGATTGTTAAACTTGATGTAACTCAAATGGCAATCATTGCTTAGGATTCAAACTAAATTGTTAAACTATAAAATTTATAATATCTTACATAACATATAAGGACACACAAGGTTTCTGATTTTACATCAATAATTTTAGATTTATTGAACAAGCTTAATTAACCCACTTAATTAATTCAAACACAATTAATTAATCAAACTTAGACTAATTAATCAAACTTAAACTAACTAATCAAAGTTAAGCTAATCAAACTTAAATTAAGCAAACCTAAACTAAATAATCAAACTTAAACTAATTAATCAAACATAAACTAATTAATAAAACTTATTAAATCAAACTAGATAAATTAATTTATACAAATTTAATCAGTTAAAAAAATTAACCTAATCTTATCAATCAAACGTAATTATTTTCAAAACCTATCTCATTAAAACATAGAAAATAAAAGTAAATTAAAATTAACTTTTAATTAACCTTAAAAATTAATTAAATTTAACACAAATTATCTAATTTAACACAATTAATCTTGTCACGCCCTGACAGAGGGGAGATACTGGTTCAACATACAATCGGATAGTATATTCCCTATACAACGAACAATTTGGAACATTCAAACAACACCACTCAATATATAAATGACCTCAAGCCTCAAAGCAACAGATATAACATATGAAAGTAAATACATCATAGTAATAAAATTAAAACACTCACCTGAGCTACCCTCTGAGCAGGCGTGCAGCAAAACAATACACATGAAGTTCAACAAAGGACTCAAAAATATAAAACCGTATCAAATGTAACACGATACAAGTCCACGGTATAAAAACCAATACAGAACAAAAAGTATGTTGTAATAGAAATAAAAACACGTGGAAGCACCCAAAGACAGAGTCGTAGGGACCCGGAACTGATAATTGGGCTCCCATGACGACCTATCAACTTGAAAATAGAAATATAGTGACCGGTGGTGAGTCCAAGTGGACTCTGTGGATATAGAGAAAGATATGCATAACATAATAAGCAGTTGTACAAGCTATAAAGAAACAACAGGATACAATCTCAAAGGAAATATCAAAATATGCATAACTGAAAGTACCAAATGAATGTACATACCATAAATCAGCCTATCATGATTATAATAGACTCGTATCATATGAGCAGGTACAGGGTCATCGACACCAAAAGACATAATATCTCCTGTACGTGCATGTCAAACATATACAGCAAACAAATACAGCAATCACATCAAATGCACAATGCATCATATGCACATGATGCAATGTCATGGTCACTCCTGACACCAGTCTAGCCACCAAAATATGTCATATGTGTCGGCTGAGTGGGTAGGGTTATGACATTGCACGCACTCTGTCATCACTACTCCTAAGTGACCGAGTGGATAGGATGTTGGTGGAGTAAACACTCCGCCCCATGTCATATAGGGTAGATATCCCTCTCATCTCCTCAGATCACTAGAAAAAGGAGGGATCCCTGTCTGCTACCACGCTCCAGAACCACTACCCATAAGCGGCCGAGTAGAGTAGTATAGAGCAAATGCACACACCCAACGGTATCCACTAATTCATGAGTGGTCGTGTGTGAAAATCATGTAACGAACGACGAGCTCAGACCACAAGGAAGTCGATGATCGCCGACATGCAACAACGCAGAGATGGTGCATGACTCTAACTCATGCAACCCCTACCACATTATTAATACATAACTCAACCTAACATGCACATGTCAAACATATGTATCATTACCTAATCATCATATGTCCAGGTACACATGCAAGTATAACTAGAATCAATCAACGCAGACAAACAGTGACATGCTACTATATCTACGTACACATACTCGCATAAATCCTATACAGAATCAGATATCAATAAAATGAAATTGTATAGACAGAAATTAGATCATATCAAAGATCAAGCAATAAGTATCAAGCATGATAACAACGGTAGCAGATTTAAGGTAAATAAAACCTACTGTACAAATATAAATAGCCAGGCATAAGGGTAATGTGAATATATAGAAACAAGCAAGAGATACCCGCCTCCAATGGAAGAACTCGTATGCGTAGAGAACCACCCACCAAATAATCTGTAACTATAAATCTCAATTAATGCCCTGTATTAATTGACATATTTAAATAGTTATCATAACAATTATTAGGAAGCTAATCAAATATCAAATAGTATTCATAACCTATTGTAAATATCCCGGTTAGGTTTCGAGTTTGGGTTTAATCTAGGTTTAACCTAAATCCAACCCACCGACACTAGATTCCCCGTCTATAACTCATCCGATCAGATAATCCAAATGGAATTCTACTCTAGCAATATAGCTCATGGTAAGGAAAAAGGAGAACCCAGGACCTACAACTAGTATCAAGAATCATCCTGACACAAGGGAATATGAACTCAACTCTAATCAAGGAAATCATCATATGATTAGAAACTATAATTCGAATTAAGTTTCTTCAACAAAGCTCTACTGATCATACAACACTAGTTTGATACAAAACCTAGTAGTTTCATCCAAGGACAAAAATTGATCAACCCAAATCAAACTATGATTAGAGCAGAAACAACTCCAATATAGATTAATCCCTAAACATAATCTGAGAGCATAATCAAACAATAACCACTCCCTATGGTCCATAGCTCATGGCGAGGATAGGAAATAAAGGACAGATCAACAATGGAAGCTTAACTCCATCTAACACATATTCTTGAATCTACTGAAGGTATCAAATCCCATACTATGTGTCCAGGACACAAATTCAAACCAAAACATAGTTATCCACGAGATAAGCTTAACAAGTACAAGGTAGGGAAATCTTAATTCTAGCAGCAAGTACCATGTCTAAAGCACAAGATGGAACAATCTCCAAGCATGGAATTATTACAATAAAATTAGACCGAAAATGAGATTAAAGATTACTCAATCCGATTCCAATTTCAAAAACACCTTTTGATCCTCAACAATCAGACCAAAACAATCCTGAACTTAATTCATCCAACTACCAAAATCTATCATCAAATTAGAATCCAGGGATCACAACACTGATATAACTCAAACAAGATTCAAAAGCCCACAACAACACACAATACCAAATTAGAATTCAACCATCCAACTCCCCAAACAAGAATGGTTTCAATAATTCGTCCAAAATACCTGCTCAGCAATCGAATCCAAGAACTTGAATTTGAAACCACAAAACAGACCCATCTTCCAACATTAGCACTCATGGCAAGAAAGTTTCAAGCAGAACAGGGGACAAACCAAGCAACTCGTAGCAACCAATTTTATCTACTGATTTGAAATGCAATAGCAATCCCAGTCCATACAAACATCACCAAATCCATAAACCTAACTGATCCCGTCCTAGCCCACGGGTGGCTCGGCCGGCCAGCTTGGCTCCACGTCAGGGCAGGAGCGAGATAGGGGTCCCTGGGGGTCCAGTGAATCATGGGGCCCGGATAAGCAAGCAAGCGCCTAGTAGAATTTCCGGCATTTACTTCGTATATTCACCGAAGTCATAGATAGATAATTACCGAAGTAGATGCACGTGAAGTAAAAAAGGGGTTATTTTACTTCGCCATATAACGAAGTCATATCCATGAAATTAGCGAAGTCTTTTACCGGTTCAAAGAGGCAATCCGGTTCAGATTTAGACCGATGCCGAAGTAAAAACTTGTCTTTTACTTCGTTGGTTTTGTAAAGTGCCGAAGTAATCGATGATATATAACTTTACAGTTTAAATTAATTGTCGAAGTAAAAAAATATTTGTTGCTTTAGTAGTTTTGTAATGCGACGAAGTAATAGATGATATATAACTTCACAGTTTATATTAATTATCGAAGCAAATATATTTTATAACTTCGCCAGTATTTATATTTATCGAAGTATATAGTATTATATTACTTCATCATATACGTTTATTGGCACAGTAATCGATTTCAAATACTTCGTTATTTTGTATGATACAGAGGCAATAGATTTGTAACGACTTCACAATTATTAAATTGTGATGAAGTAAATATATTTTTTAACTTCATCACAATTCAAATGGATGAAGTATTTTATTTTTGATTACTTCACCATTAAATTTTATTATCGAAGTAAATAATCATATTTTATTACAATATAATTTTAGTTTAATGAAGTAAATGCCAATTACCACCACACTAATTTAATAAAAGAGTGAAGTAAAAATTATTTTTACTTCATTAAAATTAAACAATTATCCATTCAAAATGATAAATATATATCAACGAATCCATCAATGCACAAGTACATATCCACAAATCCACAAGTATATATAACCAAAATATATATCCACAAGTATATCCAAAATCCATAATGAAAGATCAAAATATGTATCCTAAGTACACCACCAATTTAGACACCTACATATGAGTAGACAAATTCACTCCATTCACTTCTAACATCATCATATTCGGATTGTTGGTAATATTGATCCTTGATTATTCCTGCAAACTTTTAACCAAAAATATAAAATGCATTAGATTCATCCAACTGTAATAGTTTATCTCAATTATAAACCAAAGCATATAATACAAAAAAATATTACCATCCTCTCCAACTGTGGATTTTCACATTCTACTATCTCTTTCATGTACCTCATCACACAATATCCACATTCAATTGAACCATTTTGTTTTAGATTACCCTATAATGAAATATAAAAGGTAATGTAATGGTCACAATTAAGCTATAAGAATCACCCATTCATATCTTCATACATAAGCACAATACATACCGTTAATTGTTTAAAACTTGGTCTTTTAGAGATACCCTTGCATATGGTAGAACAATGAGAATAAATATACTTGCATGCCATAGGTAGAACAATGGAGTCATTTAATCAAATATGCATATGGCTTTCTAGTATCTGCAAAGCATAGAGTAGAGGGAATAGGTAACTAAGAATTAAAATGCATCTACATCTTATTAGTACAATGATGCAGTCAGTGCATCACCTAAATAATATCATATGCTGCCTATGGCAGAATAAATATATGTGTCAGGCAGCACATTGGAGTCATTTAATCAAATATGCATATGGCTTTCTAGTATCTGCGAAGCATAGAGTAGAGGGAATAGGTAACTAAGAATTAAAATGCATCTACATCTTATTAGTACAATGATGCAGTCAGTGCATCACCTAAAACCAATTTAGATTACGCATAGACTTCATCATAATTTGTCTTATTGAAATATACGCTCTGTATTGCAAGTGAACTTAGAAAGAGGTTAACAAGGATTGAAATGCATCTACATCTTATTAGTACAATGACACCGTCAGTGCATCACCTAAAACTAATTTAGATTCTTGGCATATATACTACTTCATCATGATTTGTCTTGGAGAAATATGTGGATCTCTGTACTGCAAGTGAACTTAGATGCCTTTAGGTGAATAAGCAAATGAATCACAAGGAAAACCCTAAGCCAAGATCAACACATAACATCATTTGATAACGAAGAACCTGAAATATCTAAGTACTAAAGATTTACACAGGACTTGATCGAAATTGGAAATTACAATGTCATTTCACATGGGAATCCAACATATGGACACTTTCATACAAAACCAGATACAAAGATAACTTGTTTCACATAGAACCCTGTTGTGGTGGACTAGTATCAAAAGAGTGAATAAGGTATCAGCCAGATTGGATATTAAAAAGAACTGCCAGTGCACAAAAGCAAATCCAAACACTCATTTCATCCACATGTATAGCACATCGATTGTGCATGCGCACAGAGAGAAAGAGAGACATCTAAAACTATTATTGGTTAAGATTGAAACAACAATGTCTGGCTACAAAAATAACTTTCCCAATCTTCTTAAAGGCTCTTCCAACTCATTTCCAATGTTGACTAGCTCAAATGTTTAAATGTAACCAAATGCAGTTCAAAAAATGGAAGAGTACCCCAGGGTTTAAGAAAGCCAGTTCCCGGATTCGTCCAGCAATTGTATTGAAATCAAAGTCCATGGAAGTGGTGAATACTGCAAACCAAAGGTAAAATGTTTGTATAATTTACTACATAAAAATAAGTGGTGTGAAAATAGCAGAATTAAATTATCACATTCCCATCTCTAGAATGGAAAAGGGAAAGAAGCATACCATCGCTATCAGGCCAAAACCGTATAGACGTCCCTGTCTGAGTACTTGATTCTGCTGGCAGTGGATGACATGTTAAAATAGTAACTGGCTTCCCACGAGCATATTTTTGGTGGCATTCCTTTCCATCACGCCATACTGTAATCTCAAGTGCCTGCTCCAAGCCGCAAAATTCAGAACCAAAAATAGAAAGAAGTTCTTTCAACATAAACAGAAACACCAAGTTATGACACAAAATACAGCAAAGAAACAAAGAAAGCAAGCAATGTAGAATATACAAATGACATGACCTGCACACAGCAATAAGACGCAATCTACAAAATTTTAGATTTTAAGTATTAAAGAAATAGAAAATAATTGCAGTTTTAGGTGATGCCATATGCATTTTAATTCTCAGTGCATTTTAATACTTGCATGCCATAGGTAGAACAATATCATATGCTGCCTGACACATATTAGCAGTTTCAAAATCATTGTGATAATTATCAATTGGCTCATGATTGGTACTCAAATTTACTCTATCATTTTCAACAGACTCACCATGCCAAATCCAATTTACATAATTTTGACTAAAACCATGGAAATAAAGATGCTCTCGAATGGACTTAACCGATCCTTTTTTCAAATTTAAACATTTGCAACAAGGACAATGAATTAAATTAGGGTCAATATGAGGATTTTGTAAACAACCGCTAATGAACTGTTCCACACCCTCTTCATACTGTTTAGACCTTCTATCGGATTGAATCCAAGATTTATCCATTTCAGTCTAGTAAAATCACAAAAACAAGTAACAATAAACTTTGTGAACACAACCTGAAAATATTACAGTAAATATGCAAAAGTTATAGAGAAAAACATCATAAATTTTTGATAATTCATGCTATATGATGTAGAAGAAGCAATATTACAAGCCTGACTCATTCTATAAAACAAACAAGAAATCTTAGTAATTTCAATATTTTGTGAAAAAGCAAACAAGAAATCTTAGTGCCCTTCAGAAGCATCAAGCATGGAATCAGAGGTGCGAAAAAAAAACACCAAACTCATTCTAGAAAACAAACAAGAAATCAATGTAAATCTCACCTAATTATGCAAACTGTTTGAAGCTCAAGCCATGTAAGTTTGCAAAAATCATGTCCCTCAATACATGGGTCAGTGATTGGATACATATGAGAGAAAGGCACCGACAAAAGTACTGATATATGGTATTGGATGACAGCAATTTATCATAGTTTTAAACTAACCACATAAGTACTGATATAAGTACTGATATGCACCTAGATGTTTTGACCTGAAATTTTTGAAAGAACTTGTAAGTTCTTCATTTTAATATGGTAAGAACTTGTGCGCAAATCTAGCCAACTGTAAGTATATGCAATTTGGGAATTAACCTTACATTTAATAAGTAAAATCTTTTACAATTCCTTTTTGTAGCATATGCAATTCAATAAATATCTTTTTTCTCAAGATTTAAGAAACAAGTGCCATACGATTTCAAAATTTCTTCCTTGAAATTCTGATAGTGAATTTAACATATGAGCTCGAGGTAAAAAAAGAACTCAATCGTCTATATAAACAAGAAGAATATGGAGCCAACTTGACTAAAGAAGCTGTAAAAAAAGAAAACCAACTTGAAGCACAATCGTCGGTACCAATATGGAGCAGAGAAAGATATGGAGCCAGATTTTACCGTCCAGCAAGCAAAACCCTAGCAGAGCAGAGATGGGAATCGCCGGAAGCAACCTAGGTCGCCGAAGCAGAGCAGAGCAGAGAAGAGCAGGGCAGAGAAACTTAGGTCGCCAATCGCTTAGAGATAGAGAACCTTAGGTCGCCGATCGCTTGGAGATGGAGAACCTTAGGTCGCCGATCGCTTGGAGATGGAGAAACTTGTTGGAGCAATCGGCCCTAAGATGGTCCGGTGTGACCATGGGTTTTGATGTTTGTGCAAAGGGTTTAAGTTAGGCTTACCCTTGTATTTGATATGCGTATATGGAGTGTGCAGGTTGTACAGGTTACGCATATGGACCTGACTGGACGGCCTCAGTACGGTGAAGGATGGCATGGAGACAAGCTAGGAGGCTTGTGTGCGCATCTGAGGGACCTTGGAGTGCAGGGACGATGAGCTGATGGGCGCGGACTTCGAGGCGTACGTAAAGGGTGGCATGGATGCAAGCTGGAGGCTTGCGTGCGCATCCGAGGGACGAGGGCCGAAGATGAAGAGGGCGCGAAGGCAACAGTCGAGGCTACGGAGGAGGAGTCAGTCGAGTCGTGAGGGTTCGAGTGCTGTGTGAATGTACTCGGGAAGTCCTAAAGGTCGAGTGCTGAGTGAAATGTACTCGGGGAGGCAAAACCCTAGGCTGGTAAGCAGGGCAGTCGACTGCCAGGTTGGCAGTCGACTGCAGGAACTCACAGAAAATCGGGTCGACCCAAGGAGGGTCGACCAGTTGACTGCCAGTCGACTGGAATTGGTTCCAGTCGACTGGTCAGTCGACTGCCCTAGGGGCAGTCGACTGGTGAAGTCTGAAAACAGCTAAGAATTCGAACGTTGGGGTGTAACGGTCGGATTTTAGTGGTACCAGTCGACTGGCCCTGGAGCAGTCGACTGGTGGCGTGGTTTTCAGCCCGAGTCCTATTTAAAGGGACTCGTTTTGGGGCTAGGCACTGGGCGAATCTTGCTTGGAAAAAGCTTGATAGTAGCCTTGTGTGCTCAGGTGCTTGTAGAGGTTTGTGGAGAGGTTTCTCCACCCACAAGGAGCTACACGAGATAGCCGGAGAGCATCCGGGGAGCGATCCGCCGAAGGATCAAGGGATCGTCCACCTCACGGACTGTCGTGGAGTAGGAGCTTCATCTCCGAACCACGTAAATTGGTAGTGTTAGCATTGTTTAGTTGTTAGTTTCTTTATTATTGTATTTCCGCTTGCGCAACTAACAACGTAGGTAAAAGAAGTCGCCGAAATTGCTATTCACCCCCCCCTCTAGCTAGGGCAAAGATCCCAACAAGTGGTATCAGAGCAAGGACCGCTCTTAATCGGACTAACCGCCGAGGGAGCACACGCTAGAGGAGAAGAGAAGATGGAAGATAAGTTGGGGGATAACATCTACACTCCGCCGCCATACGACAATGAAGACTTTGATTATTGGCGGGCAAGAATGGAAGATTGGCTTAGCATGGAGTGGGAGTGTAGGATGATGATAGAAGAGCCCTTTGAGGTTCCAAAGGACAAGCACGGAAAGAATCTTCGTCCTCGATATTGGAATCAAGAACAACAAAATGAGTCCAAGGCAAATGAAAAGGTAATTGCAATTTTAGTGAATATGTTGCCCAAAAATATTTTGAGTTGTGTAGGTGAATACCAAAATGCCTATGAGTTGTGGACCAAGTTGATAGAATATCATAATAATCCTACACAAGCTCAAGTAGTGGAAGAACCCGAGAAAGTGAGCTCAATAGCTCAAGAAGAGGAAAATGAAGAAAAGGAAAAGGAAATGGGATTGTTACTATCCAAGGAGGAAGAGGTGTCCACATCCTCAAGTGAGGTAGAGGAATTGAGTGAGAAATCATCAACCTCATCAAGAGAAGAAGAGGAGGTATCAAGCTCAAGAATTGAGGGGGAGGAGAGACCCTCTTCAATTCCGGATCAAGAGGAAGTTTCCACCTCTCCCAAGGTTGAAGAAGTAGTCAACCTAGCCTCCACCTCCACCAAAGTATGCAACAAAGATCACGTCATATGCTTCGGTTGCAACAAGAAGGGGCACTACAAGGACAAGTGCCCAATAGGTAAAAAGGAGGTAAAAATCTAAACCTAATCTAAGTTCCGTTATATCTAACAAGGATTGTAGGAATGGAGGAGTCCAAGAAAGGAGGAAGAGAATTAGATGCTTTACATGTGGAGAGATGGGGCACTTTCACACCAAGTGTCCTAGAAAAGGTGAGCTAAAGAAGATGGAGCATCTTAGGAGATGGGAGAAAGAAGAGAGAAGAAAGGAAAGATCACATCAAGGGAGAACTTCAAGGGTAAGGGAGGTAATTCCTAACCCTAGGGTAAAATGCAATTCAATTTCAAGTTCTTCCTTACATTTTAGAAATAATGAAAATTGTCCATCCATGCATGCTAGAATTAATGAGAAATGCTTAATGGTGCATAATTTTGGATTTAAGTATAATGATAGGAATAGGGATAACAAGGTAGATCATAATCCTAGAAAGAGCATGCATCATGATAGACCTACGACTTATGCACCTAAGGATCAAGGTATTAACCCCAAGAAGGGGAGACACATGCCTAGAAAGAATGGTAGGTCTAGAAATATCGAAGGTGGACATGTGGACACTAAGGTCAAGAAATTAGAAAGGAAAAATCAAGCCTTGAGGGCAAGGCTTGATACATTAGAAAAGACCCTAGAAAGATTCAAGGTTGGATCAAAGGGCCTAGACCTAGTGTTGAGTAGCCTAAAACCTAACTATGATAGATCGGGTTTGGGCTATCAAGCTAAGACCTCCAAGGCCAACAAAGAGAAATGTGCTGGCAAAGCACATAAATATGGCAAGGAGGGTAAGTCCAAGGATGGCAAGTGGGTGCCATCCAAAGGAAAAGATAAGGACATAACCAAGGACAATGTGTCTAAGGTTAAGAGGGTCCACGGTGTAGGTCAAGAGTCACCGGTGGTACACCGGTGTGGTTTAGCACTTATGGAGTCACCTAGGAAGGTAGCTAGGACTCAGAGCTCAAGGGGGAGCTCTAGGAGCCTTTGGGGTCCATGGTAGATGGATCTCAAAAGGTTCTTCCTTAGGAAATTAGGTGAAATGTGCCAAAAAGGATTGGAAGACTTGGGTAAGTCTTAATCCTAGATTTTGGCACATCAAAAGGTAAATTTTAGGGAGAAAAGGTGAAAATAGGGCTATAATTGACAAAATTGAGGTTTAATAGTGGAATACCATGTAACTCAATAATAAAAATGAGTTATGATCAAGGAGAAGTGAATGCATTGAAGAAAAGTGAGAATTAGAACTCTTAGGATAAGTTTAATTGATACACTTTAGAGAGATTTGAGTTTCGTGCCAATCTTGGGATCCGGAGTACATTTATTTGGAAACGTATTTTTTCCCAAGTAGATGTTGGCTTCACAAATCTCCCTACAAAATTTCAGATTTTTTGGAGATTTGTAGAATTTTTAGGGCATGTCTGAATTTCGGCCTGAAAACCTGAAAATCAGGTACCAGTCGACTGGTAAGTGACCAGTCGACTGGTGGCAGGCGACTAGCAGTAGACTGGAAGGTCGACCAGGATCTCTGTACGTAAAAAATTGAAGGGCAGTCGACTGGGAATAACCCAGTCGACTGGAGACAGTCGACTGGGACCATCCCAGTCGACTGGTCTCAGGTCCAGAAACTCTCTGTTTAGCAGGCAGTCAACTGCCCATTTTGGGCAGTCAACTGATCAATGAGAGTAAGCATGAAAAAGGGCATTTTTTACCATAAAAATTCCAGGATTGATCATTGGATATGATTTAGGATTAGAATTCTCGGTTATAATTTTATAATCCTTAGAAGAAGTGTTATCTCATGACTTTATATGGATTGAAAACCAAGGAAATTGATAAGTCTCCCTAGGAATCTAAGATTTAAAGGTCAAAAAGGGAGTTTGAGGACAATTCCATGTGTCAAATTAAGATGGGTAGATGTGACAAACACATGGAATTAGAAAGGAAGTTGGAAATTGATACTAAATGAAAAATCCTTAAGAAGCTTAGAATTATACCAAAAGTCAAGCACACTTGATATTTCCATGATATCATATTTTTTAAGGATAAGGGTATATCCTAGCAAGTGTGCTTGCAAACCTTAGAGTTTTTAGAGTGGTTTGAGAGAGTGGTTTCAGTTCGTTTTGGCACTAAGGGAAAGGGTGCTTGGGAGCAAGCCTTAATAGTGTTCAAAAGGGGAGGAACTCGGATGTTGGGTGGGGATAACTCAACATGGTATTAGGAGGTTAAGATGGGTGGAACTTAACCCTTTGAAAATGAAAATTAGGAGAAGGCATGGGTTAAGGGGGAGGTTGTCTCCTATTTGCCTTAATTTTCATAAGAAAATTTTTGAGTTTTGTACCAAACTTGGGAATGGGGACAGATACATGGTGAAATGTATTTTTCCTAAGTAGGTATGGGTACCACAATGTTCTCCACGAAATTTGGGAATTTTTGGAGATTTGTGGAATTTCTGGCGCGTTTCTGAAATTCGGCCAGAAAACTGATTATCAGAGTATCAGTTGACTGCCCTGGGGGCAGTCGACTGGTCAGGGCTGAGTTTTGTATCAGCAGCTGGTTTGGGGTCCAATTGATAAGGAACATGTGTATGGGGTCTAGTACACTATGTTTATGATTATTAGAATTGATAATTGGGATATCATTGAAGTTCTTTTGATGTATGGCAAAGGGGGAGAGATGTTGGGTTTAAGTGGGAAACCAAACATACCTTTGCTAGAAACCCTAGTTTTAGGGTGAGCTGAGAAAAAGGGGGAGCATGGTTGCTCTATTCGTGGCGTAAGGGGAACCTTGGAGAGGAGGTTCTTAAAAAGCCTTTGTAAGTCCAGTATAAGGGGGAGCTTGGGAGAAGCTTTAAAAAGCCCGGTTAGGTGTAAAATTCCTAACTCGGAGGGTTAGGTGTAGGATACCTTGGGATAGGATCCATACTTGTATTGCATATACATTTATTTAGCATGGTTTTTGCTATTGACTACTATCTTGCTTTCCCTAACTTAAACGGATTGCCAAACATCAAAAAGGGGGAGATTGTTGGAGCAATCGGCCCTAAGATGGTCCGGTGTGACCATGGGTTTTGATGTTTGTGCAAAGGGTTTAAGTTAGGCTTACCCTTGTATTTGATATGCGTATATGGAGTGTGCAGGTTGTACAGGTTACGCATATGGACCTGACTGGACGGCCTCAGTACGGTGAAGGATGGCATGGAGACAAGCTAGGAGGCTTGTGTGCGCATCTGAGGGACCTTGGAGTGCAGGGACGATGAGCTGATGGGCGCGGACTTCGAGGCGTACGTAAAGGGTGGCATGGATGCAAGCTGGAGGCTTGCGTGCGCATCCGAGGGACGAGGGCCGAAGATGAAGAGGGCGCGAAGGCAACAGTCGAGGCTACGGAGGAGGAGTCAGTCGAGTCGTGAGGGTTCGAGTGCTGTGTGAATGTACTCGGGAAGTCCTAAAGGTCGAGTGCTGAGTGAAATGTACTCGGGGAGGCAAAACCCTAGGCTGATAAGCAGGGCAGTCGACTGCCAGGTTGGCAGTCGACTGCAGGAACTCACAGAAAATCGGGTCGACCCAAGGAGGGTCGACCAGTTGACTGCCAGTCGACTGGTGAAGTCTGAAAACAGCTAAGAATTCGAACGTTGGGGTGTAACGGTCGGATTTTAGTGGTACCAGTCGACTGGCCCTGGAGCAGTCGACTGGTGGCGTGGTTTTCAGCCCGAGTCCTATTTAAAGGGACTCGTTTTGGGGCTAGGCACTGGGCGAATCTTGCTTGGAAAAAGCTTGATAGTAGCCTTGTGTGCTCAGGTGCTTGTAGAGGTTTGTGGAGAGGTTTCTCCACCCACAAGGAGCTACACGAGATAGCCGGAGAGCATCCGGGGAGCGATCCGCCGAAGGATCAAGGGATCGTCCACCTCACGGACTGTCGTGGAGTAGGAGCTTCATCTCCGAACCACGTAAATTGGTAGTGTTAGCATTGTTTAGTTGTTAGTTTCTTTATTATTGTATTTCCGCTTGCGCAACTAACAACGTAGGTAAAAGAAGTCGCCGAAATTGCTATTCACCCCCCCTCTAGCTAGGGCAAAGATCCCAACAAAACTTAGGTCGCCGATCGCTTGGAGATGGAGTGACGCGCGCGGCAGAAAATTAGGTCGAAGCGGGAGAAGCAAAAGCGAAGCGATCGGCGTGGCTGATAGAATTTAGGTTAAGTTCGCGCGGTGGGAAGAAAATATTACGGGATTAATTAGCCATGCGGAGCGGGAGAAATTTAGCGCCAAGTAAAATAGGGGATTAGCTTGGGAGCGGGAGAAAATTAGGAATATTAACTACGGAGCGAAAGAAAAACCGATTCAGATTTTATTTTATTTAATCAGTTCAATTTTATTACTTCGCCAATTAAAATTATAAATTTTATTGTAAACTGTATTACTCCATTAAATACAAATTGCGAAGTAATAATTATTAAAAATTTTAGAAAAAGTCTATTTTTTTTATTCTATGAAGTCTAAAATTATATTTACTACGTCAATTTTATTATCGAAGTTTATTAAAATATATTACTTCGTCATTAAATATCGCCGAAGTAATTATCGCCGAAGTAAATACCGAAAATTCTACTAGCCAATGGAGTCTGGCCCAGCCCCACCTGCTCAAAGACGTCTAGAAGTCCGAGACCCGAGAAATCCTCGAACCTCCCACCTGCCCGACCCTGGGTCAGGATGGGCGAACCAATCCCAAGTGCCCTTGGACTCGCGTGCCCTCCAACTCGGCCACTCGGTCGCGTGACTCGAGAACTTACCTCGGGGTCCATCTTTCCTTCAGCCATACCTACTCTCTGACAGCACACTAGCAGAAGGTGGTACGGGGTCGGCGCGAAGCTGACATATCTCAGGCCCAAATCGCGGATATCCCGCTGACACCTTGATCCCCCTGCCACCCCATACTGCTGTTGGTGCAATCGACCCAAGGGTGATCGGATGGATCATGGGTTTTGATGTATGTGTCAAAATGATTAAGTTAGGTTTTCATGTTGTTTTGATATGTGTACTTGAGTCGTGCAAGGCTTGGTGAATTACACATGAGTAACGAAGTGTAGCATCCGAGGGACGAGAGCCAAGGAAGAGGACTTCAAGGGCGAGGCGAGGAAGTAGACTTCAAAGGCATACACGAATGATGGTATGGAGGCAAGCCATGAGCTTGTGTGCACATCTGAGGGATGAGAGTTGAAGGAAGAGAATTTCAAGGGGCAAACCGAGGAAGTAGACCTCAAGCCATACGCGAAGGATGGGCTTCGGAGTGAGTGTGAGTGGACTTGTAAGCTGGGTAGTCGACTGGCAATGGGATCAATCGACTGCCAGCGTCGAGCGAAAGTTCACAGAAAGATCAATCGACTGGTCCAGGGACCAGTCGACTGGTGGATTCGAAAAATAGTCATTGGCTGAGGGATCAGTCGACTGTCCCTGGGGGTAGTCGACTGATCGCAGGTTGGGCTGTTTGTTTAACATCCCTCTCCACTATTTAAGTGGGAGCTTGAGGCTTGGGGAAGGTTACCTCTTTTTTGTAAGATCTTATCTCTTGTGTTCAACTGCTCAAGCTCCTAGTGCTCATCTTCCTCCTCAAACCCTAGCTCAATCTTGTAAGGAGGAAGAAGGATTGTGAGAGGTTGTTCTCCACTGAGAAGGAGAAAGATTTAGCCGGAGATTGCCAAGGTGTGATGCACCGAAGGATCAAGGGATCGCCCACCTCAAGGATACTCCATGGAGTAGGAGCAAGAAATCTCCGAACCACGTAAACCGGTAACGTGTTAGCGTTGTTGTTTTAATTGTTAAGCTTCCGTTTGTGCTAATATTGTAGGGAGAATTGCGAATTAGGGTGACCGAGCTATTCACCCCCCTCTAGCCGTGTCATCGATCCTAACAACTACGACCACTTGCGTTCTTGTCAGGCCGAGCGGTGCCTGACGATGCACATCGCTGAGCCGACAGTGCCCCTTGCCTTATTTGGGTATGCACCACCTCACCCTGCCAACACTGGCCACACCCTGCCCTACGCTCGCTTACGACATGGAGTGGCAGGGCGGGCAGAAGCTGTCAACTCCCCCGGCTATATAAGCCTCTCCGCTCCTCGTCGCCCAGGTACGCGTGATAGTGTTTTTGCTATTGTTCCATTGCTTTCGCTCTTCCACCACCGGGGACTGACTTGACTGTCCGAGTGCCTTGCCGGGGACTTTTCCCGGCGGGTTTGCTAACGGTCTTTTTCTTGCAGATCAGAGCTAGTATCAGCAGCTCGCGACCTTCGGGAGATCGCATGCTCTTGGGAATCCACCTCGCTTCGCGATAGGATCACTAACCAATAGATCTTACCTAGAGGGAGGGGCGACCTTTGCTGATCAGAGCGGAATAGGGGAGGAAGAGCTACCCAGAAGAAATTCTCCCTCTCTGGTGAATCCCCTACACCCAAGCCTTCGTGGGACAAGGGAAGCTACAATTTCCATAGATCAATTAAGATTCAAGCATTGACTGGGATCGTCGGCGGCTCTCGATTGGCATGCACACCCCAAGAATGGATCAGAGACTAGAAGAACTCAATCCAAGCAACCTAATATTCATTTCCCTACTTACCAATGGCAACCGAAAGGAGATCGGATCACCAACTCCGACGACAGTAGATCATATAGTGAGAAGGGATCGAGGATGCCCCCAACAGCTATGGCGTCAGGCGATCAAAGATGACAGCGATCAGTCAATCATGCTCTCCCCAAAGATCGACGGAGTTATCCCGTGCTCGGGGCGACAGCAATGGATCGACTGCGTCACTTGGAGGAGGAATAGCGATAAAACAAGGAAGAGGGGTGACATGACTCTCCAGTGGACAGAGGAGATGGTTGGCGACGGCGATCCATGGCACGGTGTGGTGGCGGCACCGACGATCGAAGTGAGATCGCACGAGGGAGAGAGCAAGGAGAGGACTGGCTTGTGTGATGAAGAGATCGACGAAAAAGGTGAGAAAGAGGAGAAGAGTGAGTGGCATTTGTGCAATCCGTCCTATGCCCTTTAGATATCTTCACCACACCCTTAGGTTTTAGCAAACAACCCCTGTAATTTAGTTAAATCCACTTTACTTCCCTATAAATACCACAAATAACCTCAATAAAATCCAAAAAAAAAGGTTTTCAAAATTTTCATAAAATTCTACAAGATTATTTTTTGATTTAACCTTTAAAATTACTTGCCATATTTTACAAATCTAATCAATTAACATAATTAATTAAATTTGAAATTAAATAAAATTTTAAACAATAAATTTAAATTAATCAACTTAATTAAAATTAATCAAATCAACTTAATTAAAATCAATCAAATTAACTTAATTAAAAGTCTATCGAATTAACTTAATTAAAATCAATACATTTATTTTAAACTAAACACTAACTAAATATTGTTGGATATTTTTATTATCCCTATTAGGTGGGTTTATTTGTAAGTTGCACATGTAAATATAATCTGAGCCCTTAAAGTGATCTAACTTATGTTTATTGAGTTTCAGATTATTAGATGTGGGTTCAATGTATAGAACCCTTTAGACCAATCTGTTATTATCTATGGGTTGATAACAGATTGGATTTCTATATAAAGGGGAGATCCTCAAGGGTTTAGGGATTATCTTGACCTAATTTCTTGTTCCCCATTGACAAGAAACCTTACGGCGCCGTCAACCCTAAGCCCCTTGGAAGATTCTCCTTCTTTCCGCTGCATTTTCTTCCACAGGGATCAAGCCGAAGACGCCACGACAAAGACAATGGCTAATCAATCAGGTTCTTTGTCTTTCGGTTTATGACTTTTATTTATGTTATGTCATGATTCGATGAAACAATAGATCCATGCTTATATACATTATGTTTTCTCTTCGAGTTCTTGATTGGTTTTCTAGAATTCATGCAATTAGGAGAAAACACAATGTTCTATCAATTAGTATTAGAGCATTGGTCTTGTTTCATCGTTTTTATGGTAATAAAGTTTTAAAAAAAAATTTCTCGTCGATTTATTGTATGTATGCTAGATTAAGTTTCCTAGTATAATACAATTTTTATCATCGAAAATTATGTAAAAGAAAATTCTATGATAGACTTGTTTTCTATGTTTTTCATATTTTATGTGAAAAAAATACGAAAACGATGGAAGAACCATCATGTTTAACCTAATTTTTTTAGATTAAATTGTGATGGTTTAATTGATTGGCTTGGTCAATCAATCGAATATCAAGTCTAAAATTATGAACAGAATAAATTTGATTTAATTGGTTGTACAAATTTATTTTAATCGATTATCGTTTTAAATTTGAGATAAGATGAATTAGGAATTATATCGATTAAAATTATTTTTTTTATCGATGAAAATTTCTTTCATGTGAAATTTTTTTTTTCACGTCGAAAAAAAACTGTTTCGTAGAAACAGTAAAGTGAATTTTATATATATAAAAGGCTAATGCATCAAATATTTTTCTTGATGAAATGATTAAATAATATTATTTAATATTATTTAATTATAGAACCATAATAAAACTCTAATTTTTAAAGGAGAGTTCTATATATGACATAGTGGTATATATTAAGCTTTTAGATCGATTGGGATAATCAATTGGATCATACCATTTGATTACCATATAGTGTCAATCGATTAATGAGCTTAATTTTGAGGTGTCAAGACTAATAAAGAAATTATCTATTCGATTAAATATCTAGAATTTTCTTGTGTTTATCTACACAACGTGCTACTACATTGAACTATTGTGTCGGCCCAAAGGAAGGCACCTTAGGTCGGTTTAGTGTATTTTGTGTTGGTAGACGTATATATATACAAAGAGTAATCGACCCAAAGGAAGGTTGCTTTTATGCCAGATATATGTTCAAGATAGTTTACAATTATTGAACATAATTTATTTTGTTCTGATCATGCACAAAATATGTCAGCCCAAAGGAAGACATATTACGTGGCAGATTAAAGTTGTTGTATGCTTTGGACCAAAATATAACTCATATAAAGTTTCATATTATGCACACAATGGGTCGACCCAAAGAAAGACACATTGTGTGGCCAATTAAAGGTTGAGTTATATCAGAGAGTACCGCTAACAAATTATATTTTAATCTACACATTAAAATGCAATGTTGTATGTGGTATCTCATAAGGAGCCCATTTATATACATTTAAAATTTTATTTATTTGCATAATTTTATTATATATATGTTCTTGGCTTTGTTGGATCGAGAGAACCGATAGAGGGGGGGTGAATATCGGAAATCATTTTTCGGAAAAACTTAGAGCAAGTACACAGCGAAAATTAAGAAAACAAAATCACATAGAGACACTATCGATTTTACTTGGTTCGGAACCTAGGTCGACTCCTACTCCAAGGCCCACGGTCGTTGACCGTTTACTTTGGGCAATTCTATATGAGACGCAATAATAGTTTACAAGGATTGATTTACAAATTCAGCACAGTAAACTAAATAATTAAAAAGACTCTTCTTTTACCGACGTCTGATTGTGGGTTGACCGTTTCCGGAGCAGCGGGACGTCGTCGGCTCGAGTTGGGCAGTTTCCGGAGCAAGGCGCGAGAGCAGAAGAGCGTAGAAGCGTTGTGTTTGAGTTGTGTTCGAAGCTTGGGTCGAGGGCCCTTTATATAGGGCCTGGGGGCGCCCGGGACGTCGGGGCGCCCCCCCCCGCACGTGTCGGTTGATCCGTCTCCAGCGCGGTCAACATCTGATCCCTTCAAAATCGGGATCAGGTTTGACCTGGGCGCTCGGAGCGCTCGGGGCGCCCGGGTTGACTGGGTCAAGCCTTATCCCTTGGCTTCGCTGGGTTGAGCTTCGATGCTTGCGCTTGGGGGCGCCCGGAGCGCTGGGGGCGCCCGGGAGCAGCGGGGGCACCCGGGATTTGAACTGTCGAAGCCCATCTTGCTTTCTTGTGTTTTGTATTCACCTTGGGGGCGCCCGGGACACTCCGGGCGCCCTGGTCAGCTGTTGCCTCTTTCCTTTGAGGCTTTCTAAGCTGCAGACACACGTTCCTTCGGTCCTGCATCCAGGGTTAGTCCAAAACACAATAAAACAATAAAATATTAGATTATACAGCCTTAGCTGTCTTGGTTCTGACTTTGGAACTCCAAAATGGAACCCTAGGTCGAACCGACGCCTACTGTTCCCTCAACGGGGAACGCGTCCTCACCTACTCCTCTCGGGAGAGTGTACCTGATGCCAACCGTTCCTCTGGTTGGACTTTTGCCTGACGGTCCTTTGCCAGGTCTTGGATGCCGAGCTGTCCTTCGCCCGGTGCCTAGCATTCATTCGCTAGGGCTTTTCACTCTGACATTCCTTCGCCAGTGCCTAGCAGTCCTTCGCTAGGGCTTTTTACTCTGGCATTCCTTCGCCAGTGTCTAGCAGTCCTTCGCTAGGGCTTTTTACTCTGGCATTCCTTCGGCAGTGCCTAGCAGTCCTTCGCTAGGGCTTTTTACTCTGCACACTCAAGTGACATGTTAGATAACAAGTAAGACTTAACTTTTGAACCCTATTGCCATTATCAAAACACAGGTTTGACTTTGGTACTTTCTGCACCAACAATCTCTCCCTTTTTGATTTATGGCAACCCTAGTTCAAAAAGTTAAGTTTAATAAAAAAGCATAAAAATTTATTCCCTCCCCTTGGAGGGAATCTCCCCCTAGATTTTTCAAAACGTCGTGGGGTTCTAAGTTTGAAAAACTTTACTTAGAATGATTTTGCACTTTGAAAACTTAAGTTTAGATACTTTGGAAATTTTTTGATAACTTAAGTTTTAAAAGTACATAGAGGAGTTTTTGAAAGCATAAGTTTAGAGTACTTAAAAAATTTGAAGCCTTATGTTCAAAGTACTCAAAAGTTTTGAAAACTTTAAGTAGGATTTAAAAAAAACTTAAGCACTTAGTAAACTTTGAAACAATTTAAGTACTTGGTAAATTTAGTTTAAAGTACTTATGGAAGTTTTGAAAAACTTAAGCTTAAAGTACTTATGGAAGTTTTGAAAAACTTAAAGTACTTATGGAAGTTTTGAAAAACTTAAGCTTAAAGTACTTATGGAAGTTTTGAAAAACTTAAGCTTAATGTACTTATGAAAATACTTATAAAAACTTAGTACTTAGTAGGATTTTCTTAAAATAAAAACTTAAGTATTTCTAGAAAGGTTTTGAAAAGCTTTGAAAGGTAGCTAACTTTTTGAAAAATTTTGAGAGTTTGAAAAAAAATTAGAAAAATTTGAACTCACTCCTTTCCTATCTCTCCCCCTTTGCCATATATCAAAAACAGATAGATATTGCAGAAATTAAATTGCATAAAATAAATAACTTTCATAAATGAACATATTTGCATGATTTTGCTGTACTGAACCAATTTATGAGTAGACTTACACCAAATCAGTTGATTTTCTCTTGTAGGGACCTGTCTAACCCATTTAGCTACTTACTAACTATTATAAACAGTAAATTTGCTAGGGTTAGTCAAGTTAAGTGTTTCTGTTCAAGTTAGATTTTCTAAACTTGACACTTAACTTGATTGCTGTAAAAGTTGTATTTAGTGCCCCAATTACTGTAGATGCACTGACTTAAAGCATCTTGAATTAAGGCAATGACCTAAGCATCTCAACCCTTTCTAGGTTATCAATCAAAAGTACCCTAAGGTGCTTGTGAGATGTTGGCTTCTAAATCTATAGGTGCATGCAGTTCTAGGGTTAGGGCCTAAGCTAAGTCCATTTGCGAAAAAGCCCTAGTTTTGAAGGGGGTAGTTTTGAAAGAAAACTAATTCGAAAAAGATTTAAAACAAACTGATTTTGAAATTAGTAAAACAGTTTTTCAAAATTCTATTTTTAGAAACTGATTTTTAAATCAAGTAAAGCAGTAAAAAAATCAACAGTAGAGTTAATCTATTCTACAGAGCACAATCCTAACTGCTGAATAGACAAGAAACCAGTAGTCATAAGCTAGTCAACATACAATAGTCAACACAGTCATACAGTCAAACATAAGTCAACCCTACTGAGTAGGGGCAGTCAAATAGGTACTGGTACAATACTAAGCAAATCTAGGACGAGGGACCGGGATGATCAGAGGAGCCTGGCTGCCAGGATCGAAATAGGGTCATCATCTCGTGATACTGTGCATCTCTGGCCTCCCTGTCAGCTCTATACTGTGCCTCTCTGGCCTCCCTCTCAGCTCTAAGGGCGCTCATATACTCGGTGTAGTAGCCCAGATTTGTCTCCATGTCCTCGGCATGATTGGCCTCGACTTCCTCTCGGAGGCTCTGAACATGTGTCTCTAGCTGTGCCACTCGATCGTAGAGTGTCGGAGGAGCGGGCTCGTCTATGTGCGCTCGGGCTGCTGCTGCTAGATCTCCGACGTCAACGTTGACCTCCTCGTCTGAGTCGATCGGAGCTCCGACCTGCTGACGTCTCCAACTCAGAACCCCGGTGGCCGATACCTCTAGACCCGCTAACGAGAAGTTCCTAAATCCTATTTCATCAAAGTCAGTCAAAGCGGTTATTTCACCCACGGTAATGTCACGACCGTGGTGATGAAGTAGGGAAGTGATGATGTGGTAGAATGGTGTGCGCACTCGTCCCTGGGTCGTGACACTGGACACATGTAGAATGGTATGAAACATATGGAGTCCAATGTCTATGTCAAGGTGATGGACTAGGGCATACAGAAGGAAGGCATGAAAGGGTCGCATGGTCCCGAGATCTCTAGTGGAGAGTGGTAAGATACAGCGGACCAGGACTCTATACAGGGCATAGTCCTGTGCCTGAAGTTCAACGGCTTGGAAACGTCTATTTGCGGGGAGTCCTTCCCTATAGAAATAGGAGTGGATGGTGTCTAAGGTAATGTGTGAGTAGGGAGGATCAAATGGGGGATTCCTAGGTGGATAGCAGCAAAATGTGGACTGAGAGGGTCGTAGTCCAAGGAACCGGTTCAACAAAGTAGGGGTGATAGATAGAGGTATCCCTTGGACAATAGTGTGAAACATGAGATTATCTTGTCGAATTATGTTATTGTAGAATTCTGCACATAAGGATTCATTAATGGTATGAGTGCAGAAGACAAGATTATCTAATTGATAGAAGTTGATAATATTCATGGCTACGGGGCATGATTGGGTAAAAAAGTGCCTATTAAGATAGCTTGTTTTAATAGACTTGTAAATGGTTTGTGAAAACTTATTACATAACTCTAGGGTAGGGAACCTAGGGTTAGGACTTGGTTCGGCCTCGGGGTTGGCCGGGTTTGGTCGGCGTCTTCTAAGAGAAGAAATTATGCATTTAAAGAAAGTTTGAAGGAATTGCAAAAAAAAAATTAACTTAATAGCAATAAAAGTATACCGGGCAGCTCGGGGAGGCATGGTTGAAGATGAGGGCTTGCAAGATCTCCTTGGAGGGAAAGAAGTGAAGAAGGAAGTTGATTTTGGTGTGGGAAGAGAGGGGGAATTCGGGTGCCTTATATAGGCATATCATCGGGGGCGCCCGGGAGCTTCCGGGCGCCCTGGTCAGTGTTTACTGCCAAAGGCAGTATTTTTGACTGGTTGGGGGCGCCCGGGACAGCCCGGGCACCCTCAACAGGCTGCTTTTGCAGCTTTTGCTGCATTGAGAGCGATAGGGGCGCCCGCGTGGTTCCGGGCGCCCTGGTCAAAGGCAGAGGCAGCTTTTTGCCTAGGGAGAAGAAAAGGTATGGAGGGGGCGCCCGTGTGGTCCGGGCGCCCGGATAGTATAGGAAAGACAAATTTTATGTCTTGTCATCATTTAACCATGGTTTAATCGGTTTGACCATGGTTTGAATTGATTTGACTGCTTTGACTGTTTGACTTTGACCATGGTTTGACTGTTGACCATGTTTGACTATGTTGACCATGGTTTGACCAATTGACTACAATATAGGTATTAAAGTAATTATAATTGAGTTTATTTTACTGTCTCACCCAATCTAGGGTTTTCAATCACGTTAGCTTTGTAGGTTTTGTGAGACAGGTTTATTTTGAAAACCATAATTAATTTTTGAAAACATTTCAATTTATTTTGAAAGGAGATGTTTGAATCTATACTTAACTGAAAATTGTGTTAGATTTGAATTTTACAAAAAGTAATTTGAATTTGAAATTCAAAAATTGGCTTCCAGGTCTTGGCGAGGCACTAGGCCTTCTTTGGCCGTAGCCTTATTGGATCATCAACCCTTTCCTTGACAAAGCCGTTTAATGAAATTTCATTTTCAAAATTAATCTTTGAAAAAGTTCTGGTCTAACTAGTTTGGATTTTGGATCGGTAGCTTCGGCTAGTTTCACCAGTCTAAAGAGACCAAGTGAACTTGATCTTATTAGAATTGGTTTCCCTAACGTACTATCATCTCACCTCCACCCAATACTATGTTTTCAAGTTTCAGTTAAGTTTGTTCAGTCCTTATACTAACCTAAGTCTAAGCATGGTAAATTGCAGAAATTTAAATAAACAATCAATCAGGCAAATTGCAAGAATTAAATTCTATTTA
>JAGFNQ010005771.1:230454-315956 GCA_024364735.1 Boesenbergia rotunda | reverse complement strand
CTTATTAGGTCACGGTTTTCGACCTTGTGACCTATAGTGTGAAGACCGTTCATCAATTCTTGGATTCGTGCGTGGAGTTGGGCTGCTGTTTCGTTGTCGGCCATCTTGATGGTGTAGAGTTTGTTTAGGAGCAGGTCTCGCTTACTGATCCTGGTGTCTGATGTTCCTTCGTGCAGTTCAATCAACTTTGCCCACAGCTCCTTTGCACTGTTGAAGGGGCTCACTCGGTTCAGCTCTTCTTTTGTTAAAACGCATTGTAGGGCCTGAGTCGCCTTTGCGTCGGCTTCTATTTTGCGCTTCAGAGCGGTGTCCCATTCTGAGTAGCTTTGAGGTACTCCTTCAGCGTTATTGGGAATCTCCAGTCCGGACTGGATGATGATCCACATGTCTACCTACGTTTTCAGGTGGACCTCCATTCGACTTTTCCAGTAGGAAAAGTCTTCTCCACTGAAAAGTGGAGGTCTGACGGTGCTAAAACCTTCTTGCATGGCCATTTAATCTGAAGAATAAGAAAACTAACAAGAAAAAGATTTCCCAAGACTAGGTCTTGGATTAGTAGTGTGGGATGAAATAAAATGAAATAACGAGGGGTGTTGCACCAACCTCGATTAACGGGAAAAAGAAAATTCAAACGAAATATTTAAAGAGAATTCGAACGAGAAAAAGAAAAAAAATAATAATCCGAAAAAAAAATTTCAAACTGTTGGTTGCACCAAGTTTGAACTTCCCCGCTCTGATACCACTTGTTGGATCGAGAGAACTGATAGAGGGGGGTTGAATATCGGAAATCGTTTTTCGGAAAAACTTAGAGCAAGTACGCAGCGGGAATTAAGAAAACAAAATCACACAGAGACACTATCGATTTTACTTGGTTCGGAGCCTGGGTCGACTCCTACTCCAAGGCCCACGGTCGTTGACCGTTTACTTTGGGCAATTCTATATGAGACGCAATAATAGTTTACAAGGATTGATTTACAAATTCAGCACAGTAAACTAAATAATTAAAAAGACTCTTCTTTTACCGACGTCCGATTGTGGGTTGACCTTTTCCGGAGCAGCGGGACGTCGTCGGCTCGAGTTGGGCAGTTTCCGGAGCAAGGCGCGAGAGCAGAAGAGCGTAGAAGCGTTGTGTTGGAGTTGTGTTCGAAGCTTGGGGTCGAGGGCCCTTTATATAGGGCCTGGGGGCGCCCGGGACGTCGGGGGCGCCCCCCCCACGTGTCGGTTGATCCGTCTCCAGCGCGGTCAACATCTGATCCCTTCAAAATCGGGATCAGGTTTGACCGGGGCGCCCGGAGCGCTCGAGGCGCCCGGGTTGACTGGGTCAAGCCTTATCCCTTGGCTTCGCTGGGTTGACCTTCGATGCTTGCGCTTGGGGGCTCCCGGAGCGCTGGGGGCGCCCGGGAGCAGCGAGGGCGCCCGAGAGCACGGGGGCGCCCGGGATTTGAACTGTCGAAGCCCATCTTGCTTTCTTGTGTTTTGTGATCACCTTGGGGGCGCCTGGGACACTCCGGGCACCCTGGTCAGCTGTTGCCTCTTTCCTTTGAGGTTTTCTGAGCTGCAGACACACGTTCCTTCGGTCCTGCATCCAGGGTTAGTCCAAAACACAATAAAACAATAAAATATTAGATTATACAGCCTTAGCTATCTTGGTTCTGACTTTGGAACTCCAAAATGGAACCCTAGGTCGAACCGACGCCTACTGTTCCCTCGACGGGGAACGCGTCCTCACCTACTCCTCTCGGGAGAGTGTACCTGATGCCAACCGTTCCTCTGGTTGGACTTTTGCTTGACGGTCCTTTGCCAGGTCTTGGATGTCGAGCTGTCCTTCGCCCGGTGCCTAGCATTCCTTCGCTAGGGCTTTTCACTCTGGCATTCCTTCGCCAGTGCTTAGCAGTCCTTCGCTAGGGCTTTTTACTCTGGCATTCCTTCGTCAGTGCCTAGCAGTCCTTCGCTAGGGCTTTTTACTCTGCACACTCAAGTGACATGTTAGATAACAAGACTTAACTTTTGAACCCTGTTGCCATTATCAAAACACAGGTTTGACTTTGGTTCTTTCTGCACCAACAGGCTTTAGTTAAATCGTGAGCTTAAATAAATTTTTCTTTTTTTTATAATTTCAGTGCAATCTATAATTGCCAACATTAATACCATCCCAACATTAACTGGTTCGAATTTTGCTGAATGGAAAGAATACGTGATCGTAGTCTTAGGTTGCATAGACTTGGACTATGCATTAAGGAATGATCGTCCCGCACCTTTGACCAGTGCTAGCACTATAGAGCAGAGGGTTGAATTTCAGCTGTGGGAGAAATCAAATCGCATGAGTCTAAGCATCATGAAGCTTTCCGTACCAACACAAATAAAGGGTTCAATAACAGAGAGTGAAGATGCTAGGAGGTTTCTTAACCAACTGGCAGACCGATTCACCTCAAATGAAAAGGACGAGACTACCACACTTCTTACGAAGTTGGTAACCATGCAGTATAGTGGTAAAGGAACATAAGGGAGTACATTATGGAGATGTCCAATATAGAGACAAGTCTGAAAGCACTAAAATTTGATATGTCTGAGAGTATGTTAGTGCATTTCGTCTTGATGTCTCTGCCTGCACGGTTCACTCCTTTTAAGATATCGTATAATACTCAAAAGGAAAAGTGGACATTGAATGAGTTTATTGCTCAATGCGTGCAAGAGGAGGGGAGACTGAAGATTGAGATATTTGTAAGTGCTCACTTAGCATCTGGTTCTCAAAATGCGAGCAAGAAGCGAAAGAGGATCAATAACAAAGGTAAGGGAAAGCAAACTGCAGATTCTGGAGGCAATGCCCATAAGGAGCAAAAGAAGCAGGATAAGGAATCCACTTGTTACTTTTGCAAGAAGAAAGGTCATATGAAGAAAGACTGCCTCAAGTACGCCAACTGGCGTCTAAAGAAGGGTAAACTTCTCAACCTTGTTAGTTCAGAAGTCAATTTAGCTATTGTACCCATTGACACTTGGTGGATAGATACTGGTGCTACTACTCACATAAGTGTCACTATGCAGGGTTGTCTCAGGAACCGACTTCTACTTGATGGTGAAAGATACATCTATACGGGGAATGAAAAAAAGGTTGCAGTAGAGGCTATTGGTGTTTTTAGGCTTTATTTTGGAACTGATGTTTATTTGGATTTGGAGAATACATTCATTATATCATCTTTTAGACGAAACTTAATTTCAATTTCTTGTTTGGACAAATCAGGTTATTCTTGTTCATTTGGAAATAAAATGTTTTGTATTTTCTATAATTCAATTTTGATTGGAAATGGTTCTTTGGTTGATAAGCTTTATAAATTAAACACCTTTACTCCTACGATTGACAACGTAATAATTCATAGTGTAGGTATGAAACGTAAGTTGACCAATGAGAATTCTTCTATGTTGTGGCATATGCGTTTAGGACATATATCCAAACAACGCCTAGAAAGGTTAATGTCACATGGAATTCTTGATTCCCTTGACATGTCAGATTTTGATGTCTGCATAGAGTATGTTAAGGGGAAGACAACTAACAAAAGGAACAAAGGGGCTAGCCGTTGTAGTGACGATTTGAAGCTAATACATACGGATATTTGTGGACCATTCCCTAAGGCATCTTGGAATGGACACACATATTTTATTAGTTTCATAGATGACTATTCTAGATTTGGCTATCTGTACCGTATTCATGAGAAGTCGCAATCTTTGGACATGTTCAAAATTTTCAAAGCCGAAGTTGAACTTCATCTAGGTAAGAAAATTAAAGCCGTCCGATCCGACCATGGAGGAGAATATTACGGTCGATATAATGGATCAGGTGAACAACGTCCAGGACCTTTTGCAAATTACCTTGTTGAGTGTGGGATTGTACCTCAGTATACCATGCCTAGTACACCCAGTCAGAATGGTGTAGCTGAGCATTACAATTGGACCCTAAAAGACATGGTGAGAAGTATGATGGCGTTCACTTCTCTACCGGAGTCTTTGTGGGGTGAGGCACTCAAGACTGCAGTTTACCTTCTCAATAGAGTACCTAGTAAGACAGTAACTAAAACCCCATTCAAGATGTGGATGGGTAGAAAGCCTAACATTAGGCATTTACACGTCTGGGGTTGTCCAGCTGAGGCTAGGCCTTACAAGCTTAATGAAAAGAAACTGGACTCAAGAACTGTTAGCTGCAATTTTGTAGGTTACTCTGAGAGATCAAAGGGGTATAAATTTTATGATCCTTCTTCGAAACAAGAAATGTCAAGTTTATTGAGGACAGTGGGAGCGATAAAATCAGGGAAGTATCTTTTGAGGAAAGCGTTGACAATCCTCCTATGGTCACTACTAGTGTAATCAGTAGTGGTATGGTGATCATATCACACATTATGGATATTGCACATCCAGTGAGTGTAGTGAACCAAGATATTCCCATGACATCTCCAATGCAATTGGAGGAGCCTACCACTGAAATTGAAGTATTGCCTCATATTGATGAGCAAGTACCTCAATCGCCTCAAACACAAGTGCCCTTAAGGTGATCCACAAGGGAACGGAGAAGCACGAATTCTCGTGATTATGTTTATCTCCAAGAGCATGAGTTTGATATAGGGTTGGAAAGTGATCCTACATCTTTCCAAGAAGTCAAACAATGCTCTAACCCTGAAAGGTGGATTAACACCATGCAAGAAGAGTTAAAGTCTATGGCAGACAATGACTTTTGGGAACTTGTCGAATTGCCTGAAGGTTTGAAACTCGTTGGTTGTAAATGGATATTTAAAACCAAGCGAGATTCGAAGGGCAATATCGAAAGGTATAAGGCTCGTCTTGTTGCCAAGGGATTCACTCAAAAGGAAGACATTGATTATAAGGAGACTTTCTCACCTGTGTCGACGAAAGACTCCCTTAGGGTAATCATGGCACTTGTAGCTCATTTTGATTTGGACCTACATCAAATGGACGTAAAGATTGCATTCCTCAATGGAGATATAGAGGTGTCTATATATATGGTGCAACCGGAGAACTTTGAGTCCTCAGACTCAAAGCACCTAGTATGTAGATTAAAGAAGTCCATTTATGGTTTAAAGCAGGCATCCAATCAATGGTACCGAAAATTTGATCAAGTGGTTACCTCATTTGGATTTAAAGAGAACCCCGTTGATCAGCGCATATATGTCAAGTTCAGTGGGAGCAAGTTTGTTATACTTGTTTTGTACGTGGATGATATATTGCTTGCGAGCAATAATAAGGATCTACTGCATGAAACCAAGTCATTTCTATCTGATAAATTTGAAATGAAAGATCTTGATGAAGCATCTTTTGTTCTAGGCATTCAGATCTGTCGTGATCGATCAAGAGGCATTCTTGGACTTTCACAACAAGTCTATATTGAAAAGGTGCTTATAAGGTATGGCATGCAGAACTGTACACCTGGTGACACACCTGTGTCAAGAGGTGACAAGTTCAGTTTGCAGCAGTGTCCACGACTTGAACTTGAAATGAAGGAGATGGAACAATTCCCATATGCATCAGCAGTGGGAAGTCTCATGTATGCACAAGTTTGCGCTCGACCAGATATAACATTTGTAGTTGGGATGTTAGGCAGATATGTTAATAACCCGGGACCGTCACACTAGAAAGTAATTAAAAGAGTGATGTGGTATTTGCAAAGAACTAAAAGACACATGCTCACGTATCGAAGGTCAGATCATCTGGAGGTGATTGGTTATTCAGACTCCGATTTTACTGGATGCTTAGATAGCAGGAGGTCCACTTCAGGCTATATCTTCATGCTTGCTGGAGGGGCTATATCTTGGAAGAGCGTCAAGCAAACGCTAGTAGCTACTTCTACTATGGAGGCAGAATTGGTAGCATACTATGAAGCATCCAATCACGGGATTTGGCTGCGGAACTTCATCACAGCATTGCATATCGTTGATGGCATTGATAGACCACTGAGGATCTATTGTGATAATAAAGCTGCAGAATTTTATGCCAAAAACAACCGCAGTTCGTCGAAGTCCAAGCACATCGACATTAAGTTTCTAGCGGTTAAAGAGAGAGTTCAGAGTCGCCAGATTATGGTAGAGCACATCTGCACAAATTCCATGTTGACCAATCCACTCACCAAAGGTTTGGTGCCCCAGGTGTTTCATGCGCATGTTGGTACCCATAAAGTTTGATATCAACTAAAGTTTTGCTTGTATTTACGATGCAACTCACATATAGTCTAAGTGGGAGATTATTGAATATTATTATATCCCTATTAAGTGGGTTTATTTGTAAGTTGCACATGTAAATACAATCTGAGCCCTTAAAGTGATCTAACTTATGTTTATTGGGTTTCAGATTATTAGATGCGGGTTCAATGTATAAAACCCTTTAGACCAATCTGTTATTATCTATGGGCTGATAACAGATTGGATTTCTATATAAAGGGGAGGTCCCCAAGGGTTTAGGGATTATCTTGACCTAATTTCTTGTTTCCCATTGACAAGAAACTTTACGGCGCCGTCAACCCTAAGCCCCTTGGAATATTCTCCTTCTTTTTGCTGTATTTTCTTCCACAGGGATCAAGCCGAAGACGTCACGACAAAGACAATGGCTAATCAATCAGGTTCTTTGTCTTTCGGTTTATGCGTTTTATTTATGTTATGTCATGATTCGATGAAACAATAGATCCATGCTTATATACATTATATTTTCTCTTTGAGTTCTTATTTGATTTTTTAAAATTCATGCGGTTAGGAGAAAATACAATGTTCTATCAAATATAAGTTGAAATTCAATTAACTAAATTATATAATTCATGATTGATAATCAACTGATTAGACACTACGATAAAGACAAGTTGCTAAATCATTTATTTTTATATTAAAATCATGCATGCTTGGACTATAAGAACACAAATATTTTTTTTTAATATTGGGTACATGAAAGTTTTAATTATTCTTAAAAGTGTTTTGGAATTTTAGAAAAGATTATCAAAAATCTCTATTTCTCACTTCTAGAAGTTTTCACATACTATTTTTTTTAGTTTTCAAAAACTTTCATTATTAAAATATTTTGAAAAGGAAGATTTTTTTTAAAAAAATTATCCTTTATTTTGCTAGTAATTTTATTGAACTTTGTCAATTAAATGTTAAGAAATAAAAATTAGCACATTATTAAAATTTTATAAAAAAATACTCACAACCAAAATAAATAATTTAGGTCGATAAAAATATTGAAAATACCAACTAAAATTTATTTTGGTAATAAGTAATTAAATTACCAAGTAAAATCAGTTAGTCTATATTTTTTAATATTTTAACCAAGAAAAATTTAACAGTGATTTAATATTTTAACCAAGTATATTATCGGTAAAATTTAACAGTGATTTAATTTCTTGATAAAACTTCATGGCACCCACAGTATATTTTCCGACCGTGAGCATCCTCAAAATAAAAACTGATCAACGCATGCATCTTCAGGACATGATATTTTCTGCTCGTTGACTGAGTTGCTCACGGTACGTCTCTCTCCTCGATCTCCTCAATTGATTGAGGTTTTCTTTGAGACATCTCGATTGTAATCATCGTGATTAATTACGGTTGAATTTTGACTGCAATCCAGTTGGAATTCAGTCGTTTTTCCCCTGAGTTCACCTTTCCCAGGTTATAATTTGGGTCAAATCAAACGGTCGAAGGTCATCACCACTAGGCGGCCGGGCACGCACATATGCCTCCCAATCGATTATCAAATTGATTGGGATAGCTCCCAATCGACACGTATGGGTGCGCGGCGAAATATTATATATATATATATATATAAATATAAAATTTCGTCGTGCACCTATACGTGTTGATTGGGAGCTATACTATATATATATATATAATATATATATATATATATATATATATATATATATATATATAGTCAAACGTACATAACGGTGTTGAAGTATTTGTTGGATATTTGGATTTTAAAAAAGACCAAATACGATTTTTGTAAAGAAAAATCGAAGTATCATCAATCGATAAAAGTTAGAATTGACTTCAAAATTGAAATCTACGTTTCGCGTAGATGAATCTAGACTATTAATTTGCTCAAAATTAATTACGGGTGAATAAGAAATTAATTATTTAAAGTCAGTCCAAAATTGACGAAGAAGGAAATAGATGGGGAATGATCCGACATCTGAAAATTTCAAAAGTATTTGCTTCCTTATATGTGCTCTTGTATTAATAGAGTTAAAATAAAGAAAAACACAGGTGATTTTTTCTCACAGGTAAGCAAGTGCTCGCACCTGCGAGCTCGCCACGCGCCACGTGTGCAATGAGCGCTTTGTTGGGCGCAAGTACGCATTGTCGCAAGGAGCATTGAGGAGCTTAAATTTATGCTCCAGGTGACGTGACACTTGGGTGATGTATCATATGATGTGACAGTGTCTATGTGACATTCAGGTAACGTGGCAGTGCCTACGTGATACTCAGGTAGGAGGAGAGATTATTGGACTGGTGACTGGGCAAATGAATGACAATTGTTGGATCGAAGAGGGATACAGGATCGCAAGTGACGCGATCTGGAGCGTTGATCGTGAAGAGTCACGATCTGATCGTTGGTGAAGAGACTTGATCTGAAGAGTCAGATCAAATCTGGCGACTGAGATCAATGGGGGATTTGAAGGGTTACAACCATCCAAATCTAAAGGCTGAGATTAAAGGGTTATCTGAAGAGTTACAACCCTCCAGATTGAATGACCTAGATCAATCCTAAACCAAAGATCACACCCACTCACCAAAGGGTATCTTACCTGTTCCCTTGTATAAATAAAGCCCCCTAGATGATGAATTCATTCATTCAATCCAAAAAAAGTTTATTAGTATTTATCTCATCTTGTGTATCCAGAGTCCAAAAAGCCTATGAAAAACTTTCCTAATCGAATCTGGCGGTTGAGATCCATGGGAGATCGGTTTAGATCAATGGGGGATCTGAAGGGTTACAACTATCCAAATCTGAAGGCTGAGATCAAAGGGTTATCTGAAGAGTTACAACCCTCCAAATTGAATGACCCAAATCAATCATAACCCAATGGTCACACTCACTCACCAAAGGGTACCTCACCTCTTCCCTTGTATAAATAGAGTCCCTAGATGATGAATTCATTCATTCAATCTAGAAAATGTTCATTAGTATTTATTTTATCTTGTACATCTAGAGTCCAAAAAACTTACGAAAAAGTTCCTTGATCTCGAAATTTGTAGTGCTGCTATTTCGAGACATCGTCATTGTATCTTGAGAAACAAATTACTGATATCCGTGAGCACTTGTAGCGAAGATAATCTCAAACACTACCTAGATGATATATCATATTAGTTTACATCACCCTGATAACAACCCGGAACCGACTCCACCAGTCTTAAGGACACAATTCCATATCCTTTCATCAAACCACTTTATACAAGATGATATATAATTATATATATTTTTCCTTGTTTTTTTTCTGAAAAGTATTCCTCAATCACGTAACATATTTGCAATAAAGTCGATCAGTTGGTGGCAACGAGACAAATGCTTGGATTACAAGCTCACCTACTCAGACGATCATGAGATATAGATATATCCCCATGAACATGTGATGGTCAACCAATCGCCAATAATTCATCAGACACCAGCAGACAAACAATGACTGATGAGCACCAACTCCAGTACTGATTAAAGATGGCAAAGTAAGTAATGGCGAATCGGATCTCTTTCTCTCTCTCTCTCTTCTTCTTCATTGATCATCCTCATCGAAGTCTATCTTTCATGTCTGTGGAGACGCCATAGCATGATCTTGGAGCAATCTGCAGGGATGCCCTTCATCTTGGTGTCGTCTTCCAACAGCACTTCTTGCACAAATCTGAT
The DNA here is from genome assembly GCA_024364735.1 of Boesenbergia rotunda. NCBI lineage: Eukaryota > Viridiplantae > Streptophyta > Magnoliopsida > Zingiberales > Zingiberaceae > Boesenbergia > Boesenbergia rotunda. The sequence continues at coordinate 306,068 of JAGFNQ010005771.1, read as the reverse complement.
AGAATCCTGCATGCAGCTAGCAAAATTAAATGAACTTTGAGTTATATAAGTTCAGTAACTTTTTGCATGCATGTGTCGAAGAAGTTAATTGTCGATAGACTTTGGAAGACAGATCACTGGCCTGGGATGTGTCTGGTACTGAAATAGAACGACCCCATCTCTCAGGATCCCACAAAATGGAGCTATTGAATGCGAAGCCTGAGATGTTGATTTTTGGAGGCTTCGCTTTGAGACTAAACTTCGCATTGGACAAATCCTCCTCTGATATCCACCCAAGAATAACATTGGAGGAGTTACAGATTGGTCCCTTCACCACCACTCTCTTTCTGTTCGCCGACACCATGGCCATTGGCCAAGCCCCGAAAACCCTGCACAAATTATATATAAGGTATCGATTGAAATTAATTAAGATGAGAAGGAAATAGTTCTTATACTCGATGTTTCTTAATTCTTGGAAGAATTGGAGATCGTAGACATTGGAGAGGTCGGCAAAGTGCACGATTCCGGCTAGCCGGTGGCGCTCGATGTGGCTGAGGGCCACGTTCCGCTGGTGGTCCTCCTCCTCCGCCGCTGCGTCAGTGAGGTTCTCCTTGAACGCCAGGTGCCGGTACATGACGCCGGTCTTCCGCAACACCTCGGTGGTGGCGTCCGCGTCGGAGGCGGCTTGAACGACGACCCAGAGCAGTGGCTGCGGCACCAGCCTCAATGTCTCGGCCATCCTCCTCAGCAGCGCATCCTGCCACCGGTCGCCGGAGCGGGTCGTGGTCACGACGATCAACTGCCGGAGTTTGTGATTCGAGGAAGACCCGACGAGGGGATCGAGCTCAGCCATGAGGCTCCTGTTAGCGACGGGCACGGCGTCGGTGAACTTAGCTCGAAGAGCTTCAGCGTTGCGGCTGGTGAAAAGGGAGACTGAGCTCGTCGGAGCGAAGCCCGTGAAGAAGCCCATGACGAAGCAGAGAGCGAAGTGGAGCAAGGCCTTCTTCCACAGCTGGATTCGCTTCTTCAACCGGTCGCCGGAGCCCATCTCAGCTTGCCCTGAAGTGAGGAAGAAGAAGAGGAAGGAAGGTTTGGTTTTATTTTGAGCAATGATAGAGAACGTGAAATTTTAGCGTGAAACTCAACGTGAATGACGTGGTATTTTTTATATACACGTCCGATTGTCGCTCGGACAGTGGCGGCGGCCTCCGGCCGCCGCCCCGAACAAAACTATAACCTGGGGGGACGGGTGAACCCGTCGAGGATCGGTGCAATTGGGTTTCATGTTGGATTCACGTTGAGTTTTTTATGCTCCCAATCATTTTCCTTTATTTATTCCGGGAAAGAAGGTGGTTGGATTAGAAAAAGTTTTAAAAAAAGGCGGGAGCGGCTAACGGTTGAATTGGTTCTCATTTGTTAGGGCAATTAAAAGTAGGTGTTGGTGATCGATGCCACCTTTTTGTGTCCATGTGAGTTGCCCTTTCAATTTAACATCATGTCACCTTCCATTAAATAAAGTACACTCTGATTCATGATATTTTAATAGCGTAGGATCTCGAAAAGAATCGGATCACATCGCGGTATTACATACAGTCTTATCTTACATTAACTTATATTTTGTAAAAGAATATTTTCTCATTTAAACTTGTGAATTTTATCATCATACCAAAGTTCTTCTCATCCCCTTACATTTAGTTCAAACAAAATTTAAAACGTGAAAAAAGAGAGAAAAAGATGAGTGCTTTAAGCTAAGTGCTCACTTTCTATGGTTGGCAAATCAAGTCATCACTTTAAGCTAAAGAAAAAGAGGGGATGTCCAATTGTAGGGTAAGGATGGGCAAGGCCAACTAATGGCAACTTCATTGCTTGGAGTAAGCAATTAAGCTAATCCATTATCCATTATATTTCATGGGACACAATAGTGTGGTAGGGCCCGAGGTTAATTATTTGTTTGATGGTGAGGAGGTGGTTTAGAAGAATAAGATGGGATTATTGACCATAATTCATTTTTTATTAGATAATATTATATTAAGATGCACTACACTCTATTTTGTACTATCTCAACCACCTAAAAGTGCTAATATAATTGATTGAGGCAATTAATCATGTGTTGTATTTTATTTTTCTCATACCGACATATATATTTATAATATGACTCTAGTTATTTTTTGTTTGAGACTTTCACATCATGAAAATTGCGAGCATCATCAAATCCCTTTTTTGGTTTTATAAAGTGGCTCAAGTTCTAAGTAAAGATTGGATAATTTATTGTTGTGCAAGAGCAAACCAATTTTTACCCTCGGGACATGATGTGATGATAAATAATAAGTGTTTTTCTTAAGTAATGAGGATTTAAAGTTAACGCGGCTCATACATACGATATTTGAACAACTAGTGATGATGAGGTGATCTGTTAGGAGCCGTCTTATTTTTTAGATTTACTTAGTTGTCATCATATGAAATCTTAAAATTAATTAGTATAAGTTGGATATCTATATTTTAAAAAGGCAAGTAAATCCTTATAGCATCCAGAGAAAAGGAGAGGAGATAGATGAGGGATCAAATTACTAAGGGCATCTTCGTTAGCATTCTAAATGAGTTTTTTTTTAATAATTCCAATATACCACATCAATAAAAACGTACTAAAACATCTTCAATGGTTAAAGATGTCACATCTTCAGAGGCACATACTTATTCAAAAATCTGTCAGTATCTCCCCTGTATGGTAGACAAATTGAGACAAATAATACATAACACATACGATGACTCAGTCATCACAAATATGAAATAAAACTCCACAACCACGCAGGTAATATCTTTAAGAAAAATAAAAATAGCAGAGAGTCCAATTACAAAAGAAACGAATATACCATACCAACAAGATATACAATAAAAGTCTGCTAAGACGATACCAGATAAATAAAAAATAAATACTAGTCTAGGAATTAAATGCGGAAAATAAAATAGACACTAAACCAAACTCCAAACCAAATCGACATGGTGGGACTGGCAACTAGATCCTCTCCTGGCTCTAGGTAATGCATCTATCTGCTACCTGAAATAAAAGTAGATGGTAGGGGTGGTGAGTCAGGACGGACTCTGCAGGTATAAGAGTAGACAAATACATGACATAACAAAAAGATATAACAAGCAACAGAAACAACGGTATATAATCTCCAGGCAATAGAAGAACAACTAAGTATGTATGAAAACTGAGTGATAACGTAATATCAAAACATACATGCATGTCAACCAAATGCAGCAATCATAACTCATATAAATGCAGCAAACACAAGAAAATACATAATGCAATAAATACACATGATACAATAACATGTGTCACCCCTAACGCTAGTCAAGCCGCCAACACATCACATCTGTGTGCCCGAGTGGGTAGGGCTATGAGAACTGTACACACTCCAATGAATACTACTAGAATATGTGGTTGAGTGGACAGGATGCTGGGGAGCCAACTACTCCAAATACCCCGAGAAAAAAGGAGGAGCCACCAACAGCTCTAGTATCCCTCGAAAACAACGGTGAGGGTGTCAACTGCTTGCCTACCATTCCAACATCCACTGTACATGAGTGGTTGTGTGTGACGTAACATGCCAGTTGCTTGCACTCTAAAAACACCATGACAAATGGTTGAGTGACGAAGCAACTAGATGACTGACGATGACTTAACCATATGGAAGCCAACAGTTATCAGTATGCAACGGTGCAAATATGGTGCATGATACAAATGCACAAACAACCGAATAACAACGATGCAACGATATAAGTAACAAGTACCAGAAATCAATAAAACATGCAACTAAACTACTAGGTAGGGTATCTCCAATCCCAATAAACCTAGTTGTGTTTAATGAACATTTTCAAGTACTCGCGTACAAGCGATATTTTACAGAATATAAAACCAACGATGAGACTGTACAGATATAAAATACGATTAACTTGAAGATCAAACGAAGAAAGTATCAACGTACGATATTAAAATAAACAACAACAAAGAACAATGTCAAGCAGACCTACTCAGACATAAAAAACTATGCATTTAAGATAAATGAACTACAAGAATACAAAGGTGAAACACCCGCCTTTATCGTAGACCATTCAGAAAAGACTCCACCTCCAAATTTTGTATCAAATCAGGATCCTGTTTCAAGGATATAGTTTTTAGCTATTTATAAAATTAAACAAATAGCATAACAAGATACTAAACATAATTAAGTTAAATCCTAATTATAACGGTCGTTTAATTAAATCTATACCAACAAGATGTTTCTTCCTAACCAATTAGGTTTAGTTTCCTAAGCACCAACATTAATAAGCCACATCCCACAAAACTCACCAGCTGTGATCAAAATCAGCAATAATATAAGAAAGGCCCAACTCCATTAGGTTTAGCCATTTAGCCGATTACCATTAAAAATATAAACTTCCATTTTAACCAATCAAACACAGCTTCAAATTCCAAATATTACAACCAAAACTAACCTACACTCCCACCACAGTTGTAGCTCACGGAAATAAGAGAAACAAGATTAAAGGGCCCAAAACTATAATGATTCATTCGGTACAGCAAGCTACCCAACCAACCTTGGATTAGCTCCCAACTCCCACTCACGACAACATATGATTAATGGGATTATGCAATTGCCAATCCACCACACGCCAACTCACGACAGAGTTACAAATCAAGGCTAACTACACAAACCAAGTCAAAACTAGATTCATTAATAGAATTATCTATGCAGCACAACAATCCAATTCACCAAACTCCTACAAAAATCAATGATATGATTAGAACCCTGCTCTAAACAAATCCCAAACCAATACAGAACCCAAAACGAGCAGACCCATCTTTACAGCTACCAAAATGAAACCAAAACAAGCAAACGTCACCAAACCTCGATTAAATTAAAAGAAACTATTCTAAAATATATCTACAAACCCAACACACTTTTCTTCAAGGCTCAACCGATACTTACCAAAATCAAAGTCGCCCGGCGAGCAACCCCACAGCAGGTCGGCGCTAAACAACTCAAGAAGAAGAGGTGAATTCGCGAGATCAGGGGTCGACGGCTCTCTTCGCGTGAAGAGGGCAACTCGGCTAGGGCTTGCGGCGCGAGTTTGCTTGCGTACGACGACGTGGGGGAACCAGGTTAACGCCGGAACAAGTGAAAGAGAAGAGGAAGTCGAAGGAGAAGACCGAGAAGAAGAAGATGAAGATGGCGGAGAGGGTGTGTGGCTGTGTTCGGCGTCGCTCGTTCGGGGAACCGCTATGGCGTCGGGGGAGAAAACGGAGCCAAAACTAATTTCGGGAGAAGTTTAGGGTTAATTTTAATAGTTTTGGCTTTTTGCAAAAAGACCCTTCAAGTTCATCTAATGCAAATAAGACCCCTAATTTTAGCTTTTACCCTTTTTATCCCTCTAACTTTCGGTATTTAATATTCTTCTCCACTGACAAAAATTTGGACCCTTAATTTCGCTAATAACCATAACAGATATCAACAACTCAGATATAATATAAATACTGAATGCAACTCAACTATACACTCCTCAGGTAAACAGATGAGGATAGCGAGCTCTAATCGTATCCTCGAGCTCCCAAGTAGTTTTCTCATTAGAGTGATGTTGCCAACCAACTTTGACCAACTGAATAGTCTTGTTTCTCAACCTATGCTCCTTGCGGTCCAGGATCTGCATGGGTATCTCCTCATAGGTCGCGTTTGGTTGGAGTGATTTGGCACCTTCAATAAAACATGTGCAGGATCTGGTACATATTCCCTCAGCATGGAAACATGGAACACATCGTGAACTCCAGCGAGAGACAGTGGTAATGCCAAATGATAAGCTACCGCTCCAAAATCTGGAAAGACCCAATGTAGCGTGGAGCTAGCTTACCTCGCAACCCAAACTGTTTCATCCCTTTCGTGGGTGACACTCGTAAGAATACATGATCGCTCATGGAGAACTCCAAGGGTCTATGTCTCCGATCTGTATAACTTTTCTGGCGATCTTAAGCCTCTGATAAACGACGTCTGATAGTACGGACTAGCTCTGCATCACGCTGAATACTATAAGGTCCTAGCAACTGAGATTCCCCAACCTCCTCCTAGAGGGTGGGTGTCCTACAAGCCCTACCATACAATGCCTCAAATGATGCCATTTGGATAGCCGAATGATAGATATTATTGCAGGCAAACTCAACCAAGTTACGGTGATCTTCCCAGTTGCGTCCAAAATCTATAATACATGATCTCAGTAAATCCTCTAAAGTCTGAATAGTACGTTCTGACTGTCCGTCCGTCTTTGGATGAAAGGTTGTATTGAATTGAAGCTTGGTACCCATGACCTGCTGCAAACTCTGCCAATACCGCGAAGTGAAACGCGGGTCTCTGTCTGATATGATGCTTAGAGGGATATCGTGTAGTTTGATAATCTCACGGCAGTATAGCTCTGCCAGCTTGTCCAGTGAATCTGTCCTCTGAATCCCCAAGAAATAAGCAGATTTGGTTAATCGATCAACGATCACCCAAATCGTGTCATGTCTTCTCCGAGTCCTCGGTAACCCCACAACAAAATCCATAGTGATGTGCTCCCATTTCCACTCAGGAATAGGGATCTTCTACGGTAATCCAGCATGTCTCTGATGCTCGGCCTTCACCTGCTAGCACACTAGACATCTAGCTATAAAATTCACGATGTCTTTCTTCATACTGTTCCACCAGTAGGAACGTCTCAAATCTCGGTATATACGGGTTCCACTAGGATGTATAGCAAACTGAGTTTGATGAGCCTCCTGAAGCAACTCCTCCAAGACCGGATGTGACTTAGGTACACACAATCTCCCTCAGAAAAAAAGAATACCCTCGTCATCTCGTGTAAAGTCAGTATGCTGCTCTGAGGCTATCCGGCTGCCTAGGAACTGCAGATGTTGATCACTGGCCCGAGCCTCTCTGATCCTCGTCCTAATCGAATACTAAGCAACCATAGTCACCAATAACCCTTTCTCTGTTTGACCCTGCTCCTCCAGTCCCAACTCTGAGAAGCTTTGAACCAAGTCTGTGACCATAACCTGGTGACATGCTAGAACACTCTGAGATTTTCTGCTCAGTGCATCTGCAACCACATTAGCTTTCCCTAGATGGTACCTAATCGTATAGTCATATTCCTTCAGGAATTCCATCCATCTCTTCTGACGAAGATTCAGCTCCTTTTGAGTAAATGGATACTTGAGACTCTTATGATCCATGAAAATCTCAAATGTGACGCCGTACAGATGGTGTCTCCATATCTTCAGGGCAAAAATAATTGTTGCATGCTCTAAGTCATGAACTGGATAGTTTTTCTCATGCTCCATCAGCTGACGAGAAGCATAAGAGGCTACCCGTCCATGCTACATCAAAACTACGCCCAAACTCTAATGTGATGCGTTAATGTAAAATACAAAACTGTCCTCTCCTGAAGGTAACACCAAAATAGGCACAGACACCAATCGTTGCTTGAGCTCCTAAAAACTGGTCTCACAAGCCTTTGTCTAAACAAATTTCACGCCCTTTCTGGTCAGACGTGTCAACGGTGAAGCAATGCTGGAAAACCCCTCAATAAATCGTCAATAATAACCAGCCAATCCGAAAAACTACGCACCTCATGAACTGATTTAGGCTGCTCCCAACTGGTGACAGCCTCAATCTTCTGGGGATCTATGGAGATACCTCTACTGGAAATAACGTGATCGAGAAAACCCACAGAAGACAACCAGAAAGCACATTTGCTGAACTTTGCATACAACTGCTCCCGTCGGAGCGTCTCCAGGACGATGCGAAGATGGCGCGCATATTCCTCCTCGTAATGAGAGTAAATCAGGATACCGTCGATGAAAACAATAACAAACTGATCCAAATACTCCATAAAGGCCCAATTCATCAAATCCATGAATACTGCAGGAGCAATGGTAAGCCTAAATGGCATTACTAAAAACTCATAATGTCCATACCGGGTACGGAAAGCTGTCTTCTGGATATCTGAATCTCTGATCCTCAACTGGTGATGTCCTAACTACAAATCAATCTTAGAATACTTTAACTGATCAAACAAATTTTTGATACGAGGTAGGGGATATTTGTTCTTGATGGCCACTTCATTCAACTGCCTATAATCGACTAAAAATTTGGAGAAATTTTTCTTCCAAATGGGGTGCGAACCCTGGGACGCTGGGCTTCTAGACCGTCGACTGCGAACGCTTCCCGATTTATCCTGGTGGCTGGTGGGAAACTTCCGTGGGGCCGGGTCGGTCACCCAAGGTTGATAAAACCTCGTTAATCATTTTTTCTATAATCGATGCATAATCTCATAGAACCATCCTTCTTCTTTACGAACAAAACTGGCGAACTCCATGGAGACACGCTAGGACGAATGAATCCCCTGTCAAGCAACTCTTGAAGTTGGACCTTTAGCTCATCCAACTCCTTAGGCGTCATACGATATAGAGCCTTTGATGCCGATGCTGTCCCCGGAATCATCTCAATCATGAACTCGACTTGCCTTCTTGGAGGCAAACCGGAAGCTCCTCTGGAAATACGTCCGGAAATTCTCGGACCACTAAAATTCTCGGACCTCTGGAAATACGTCCGAAAATTCTCGGACCATTGAACTCGACTTGCTAAAAACCGTCCTGACTTCTAGGGTTGAGACTGAGGCCCAGAAGTCTCCTGCGTACTCTGACTCTTGCTACTGCGCTTCTGTCTAATAGTCTACTATTTTTGAGTCCCTGCTGAATCTTGAGTTAACTGTTTTCCTTTCTTCTTATCATCATGAAACTGATGCTGGATCATCTCTATGTGTAGAGCCCGATCCAAAGCCTCTTAATAAGAAGTCGGAGCCCATCCAGACATACGTAACTGAATATATCCAACGAGACCCTACATGAACTGTGTCGTCCGCTCATCTTCGGTAGACAACAACTGAGGATAAAACTCCATCAGGCGATTGAATTCTGCCTCATACTCCAAAACTAAGCGATCTCCCTGGTGAAGACCAAGAAACGCCTGCCATCGGGTCCTACGAAACGCAACAGGATAATACTTGCCCTCAAACGTTTCATGAAAAGAAACCCAAGTAATTGGTCGTCCACCAATAATAGTCTTCTGCATATTCCACCAAGTGACGACCTGATCTCGAAGGTGATAAGTAGCCAACTCCACCTTCTCTATATCTGTGAGAGTCATATAATTGAAGGTGCTCTCCAATGTCTCCAACCAGGCACGAGCAGCATACGGGTCGGGTTCTCCATGGAATAGTGTGAAACGACCCTTCACAGACGCTGCCAATAACGGAATCCGAGCTCTGTCCAGAATCCAGCCCGCTTGAGCAGGGGGTACCACTGATGACACTCCAGGGACTGCCACTGGTGGTACTAATGGATCTGCCTCTAATGGTACTACTGGAACCGCTATTAGATATATAGGAGGGACTCTCAGTGGTGGAGGTCTTAGCTCACCCAAAAGGTCATAGTGAGTTGGTCCCCGACTAGTCAGCTCCACCCTGGTGAGCTTCTCAACCTCCTGATTCGAGTCTCTCTCTGCCTCCTCTGGCCTCCCCCATGATCGTCGTCCACGACCATATGCACGGGGCGGAGACAACTCAATACAACGAGACATACCTGTTAGCAAAACTAACACGCATTTACTTAGATATAATTTTTATCAAAAATTTAAAATCAACTTAGTTTTTGTTTGCCAGGATAGATCTCGTCGCTGCCAAGTCTCAAAAGACAACCGGTTTGTCTCTTTGAACCGGTAAAAGACTTCGCTATTTTCATGGATATGACTTCGGTTATATGGCGAAGTAAAATAATCCCTTTTTACTTCACGTGCGTCTACTTCAGTAATTATCTATCTACGATTTCGATGAATATACAAAGTAAATTAAAAAAATTCTACTAGTGTCATCATTGTTGTTTATATCAGTCCCTGGTCTTTTAGTTCATCTCAGAAATCAAAATGATTTTGTCCTTACTCTTGTTTATATTGCAACTATTTGATTAGTTGGTTATTAGTTGTGCTATCAGTATTGCCACAATGATGAGCTAAAAAATTTCTTGTTTTTATATGTTTTTATCTTACTTTGTTTCTATATGTGATCCAATATTTTAATCCAGCCTATTTGGCTGATTCAAACAATGATGAGATGTTGGATACATCCATGTAGCCAATCCCTAATAGTTTGCTAAAAACGTCCTCTTGATGTTTATTTGAACTGATTTTGTATTGTTTATTCTGAAGAGTAACATGTTCTCTATTGGTTCTTTATTTTTCTAGTCTAGCAAAATAAATCTTTTGATAATTCCAAATGGTTGTGTTGCAACAAGTTACTTCATTTGAGTTTACAACTTTAACCTGTAGTCCTGGTGTCATCATGTACAGAAGTGCTAAACCTCAAGTAGCTCATTATGATTTATACTATTCGAGCATGCCAAGGAAGAAATTTTTTGAGGAAGTTTTCTCTAGTTTTATTGGGCTTATAAAATAACTTAGTTCGTCTGTCACTTCATTAATGTCATTAATTTTGCCTGGCCATTTATGGCTGCTCTTGGCAATTTTCATGTTTGCATGTGCTGGGCACTTTAAAAGTTGGGTTCATTTTGAAGCCTAAGTGATCCGGACGTATGATTTTTAGAAGGATCAGAAGCTCGATCGGGTTCGATTGCCGATCTAAACCGGTAGTGAATAGGCCAGGCTAAGGGTCATCCGAGGTCGGGACACTCGGGGTCGGTCATCCGAGGTCGGGACACTCGGGGTCGGTCATCCGAGGTCGGGACACTCGGGGTCGGTCATCCGAGGTCGGGACGCTCGGGATCGGTCACCTGAGGTCAGTCACCCAAGGTCGGGACACTCAGGGTCGGTCGCCCGAGGTCGGCCCCTTAAAGTCTATTGTCCGAGGCCAGGTACTCGTGATCACACAGGGACGGCCGAACAATTACGAGCCTTTCCTATCGTATGAGCTTTTCATATCAAATATTCAGAAGATAATCCCCCCGACATAATCATTGCCTGGCAGAGCCGCCGATAGTTAAGGAGGGACAGAAGAGATATATTAGGCAGGGTGTCAGGCGGCTATGATGGTCTCACAGCATTAATGTGGCTGTCACTATCACCATCTGTCAACTGACCCTCCCTTAATGAGATTTGTCAACCCTGACACAGCAGAGAGTTACCTCTCCCCTATATAAACCCCCCCATATGGCTCTGTAGAGGGGATTGATAAGCCCAAATATGTTGTCACGAAAGTAGGCCTCAAATTTAAATGTTAATGAATAGCTGGAAACCCTTTTTACAATCAAAATCTAACAGTGCAGCAAAGGGGCCACAGGTCGTATTTTTCTCGGGGCTAGTTGTCGGGTTTGATTCGAACTTGTATCGGTGTCGTTTATGTGTTTTTTGGGTTTCTAACAAATAATTGGATTTTGGTTTGAAATTGAAAATGAAATTGCAATGGAAAAATAGAAACTTTGATTAAATAAACTTAAGCAAGAAAATTGGTACTAAAAAGCTCAACTAGTGAAACCTAAATAAGCACTTACAAACATTTTTTCATGGAAATCGTTTTCTGTTTACAACCAACCAAAAGAAACTCCAAGCAATGAAGTAAAGGCAGTGAAGGAATTTTCGAAAACAAACTAACTTGACACAATGGAAAACATGCGAGATGTATAACTCAAACAAACAACTTAACCTAGCTAGCTAAATAGTTTTTGGGAACCAACCACTGCCAATAAAATTCAGAAATGAGTGAGTTTAACTTATTGATTCAAACACAATCACATGCCACCAAAACTAGCTAAATTCGGATGCAAGAAGGGCTAAGGCAAGTGGCACGCAAGGGAGAAGTCCTTGTGCCAAAAGAAACTAACTCAAAATTCGGAAATAATGATCTTCCAACTTTCTATTTTCTTTTCTTTTTAAAACTGATGGATTCGATTGGGAAACAAAGCTATCAGGACAGAACTAAGCAAAACTAAAGTGAAGAAGTAAAACTGAAATCAGAGTTATAGAAACAGAATTTTCAGAAATGAGTAAACAGCAAACCGATTTGGCTTTTCAGACTTAAGATGGCACGCAACAATGGAATTGATGCTCAAAACTTAAAGCAAATGCTATTTTAAACCAAACACACTATCTATCTACTGCTAGAGCAAGATTTAACAGCTAAGAAACTCAGAAATTTAAAACAAGTGCAGAAACCAAAGGAAAGAAAGCAAAACTGAATTAAACTTGGCACGCAACACTTGAAATTGGCACGCTAGCAAATTGAACTAAATTGAACTGAAATTTGATCTTTTCGATTGCTAAACAGGTTCCTAAATTACTCTACTTGCAGAATTGAAGCTAAATTACAGCTAACAACTCAAGAATCGAAAAATTCAGTAACTACAGCAGAATTTCAGAGCATAACAGTGCCGAATTGAAACTACAGCTATAAACTTAGAAACTAAGGATCTAACTACTCCTCAACTCCTTCCTCAGCTCAAGAAATTCTTGGTTGTCAATCAAGAACCGGCTTCGAACCTCTAGGCTCAGCAAATCGATGGACAATCGATTCTGAAGTTGTTTCTGAACAGAATCTGCGCTTGATGGAATTTTCCATCCGATTCACTCCATCTCGATTGGAGGAGCTGCGATGATGATGTGGGAAACTTCTGTACTCACCTGAGAACCCCTACAAGTGGTTCAGAAGCTTTGAAATGGATTGTGGTCGAGAAGAAGATGATCGGACTGAGAACTGCCGGAACCCCCAAGAAATTCTCTGTTCCAGCGCAAATGAGCAGAATTCTTCAAACACCAATTGCCAAAGACTTGATTCTCGATCTGGAATGGAAGATGAGGTGGTCACGCCTTCATGGAAACAAAAACTTTCAAAAACGATGAAGAGAAGATGAAGAATGGCGAAGAACAGTGGGAGCTGGGCTGAAGACGCGACAAGGTTTTCTGCGCAGAAGATTTCCTTAAGTATTTAGCTTTGAACGGTCCAGATTGATCCACTTCAATCCAACGGCTGATCTTGGTCCAACTTAGCCAAACTTTGATGATGATGATCTGGGGTCAGGATCTGCCTTGTGGTAGCTTGGATCCTCCAGATATGCAACGGATGGTCCAGATCAACTCTATCTGTGATTGGACGCTCTAGAGCCCTCCTTGCTTGATCCAACGGTTGATTTAGCTCTGATTGGGATGAAACCTTCAGATCTTGATCATAGAGCTTGATCAACCCTAACCCTAGCTCGGATTGCTTCAGATCGTCCCGGATGGCTCAGATCTAGCCACTCTTGAATCGGACGGCCCGGATTAATCGTAGACTTGATAATTCGATCCGGTTCACATCCGACTCAGGTTTGACCCAATATGCCCTAGATCCTTGAACCTGAATGCCTACAAAAAAATAGATCAAGAATTTAGTGGCCAATTAACTCAAATATATGTAATTTTGCAATTAAGTCCAAAATATGAATAAGTTCTAAAACCTAGGGCAATTTCACAACTTTAGCAATAAAAACATAGATCAAACATGGATTTAAGCATCTCAAATAAACAATAAAATAGTATTTATCAACTCCCCCACACTTAACCTTGAGCGTCTCGCGAAAACAGTAAATATGTATCCCCTAGATTTACTTAAGCATAATTAGAAGCAAATGAAAAGAAATTACCTATGGTTGTCAATTCTCATAAATCTAAGCTCTATGGATTAGTATCTTGTCCTTAAATCAACAACTGGGCCTTTTCATCTATCATGAGTCATTGAGATGAATCTAAATCACTAGCCTTTCAAGGAAAATTTTGGTGGCTCTTTCCTTAAGTTCTAACTTGATGATGAAAGTGGAGCGCACTCAAACACACATGCTTCTTGCACTACCATAAGCTTGCTTATTATCTACTCTCCACCACTTATCATGATTAGGATCAACATCTATAAAAACAAAGAAAAACATAGAAAATGGTAAGGAGTGAAATAAAAGCTAAGGAAATGGAAAAATTAATAAAGTGGAAGACTTGAGTGCTTAGGAATGTTTCCGATGAACTTTGCTCTCTTATCAGTCCCCCAGTGAGTTCAAAAGTGTCCTGGAGTAACTCTTGCCTTGCACTTCAAAAATTCAATAAAAATCCCTCACTAGACCCTTTGTGCCACTTGTCTACCTTGTGTGCCATTTGTATTTCTTTCTCTTCTCTTTACTGATTTTCTTTTCTTTTCTTTTATCCTCTAGCAAGGTTAGACTTGTAGTGGAGCAAAGCCTTCAATTTGGATGAGAGAAACTTCAAGGATTCCATGGTGCCAAAATTTCAAAGGTGTGCCAACTTGCTTCTTCTTTTCTCATCTCATTTTCTCCAACTGTTTTTCTTCCCTTTTTGTTTTTCCTTTTCTGCTCTGAATTCTTCTTAGGGAGCATTTCGAATCATTGTTGCATCAGAGAACTTAAAACATCAATTGACATAAATGCTTGCTCTACAACAGTTAGCATCCAAGATTCCTTGATTTCAAAATTAATAGGCTGCAATTCTTCCTTAATTCAGATTTCGCTCAGATTTCATTCATCTTCTGATCAGTGAATTAAATTTCCAGCTCAGATTGGGTTCAGCTCTATCTCAGAACAAGTAGTATTTGCTTCAAATGATAATAGAAAACTCAATAGTTCCACTTAAAATTCAAATCAACACATGACATTTCAGCCCCTTGCCTTAACTACTTTTCCATTTCTTCCTTCTCAGCAGCTTCTAGCATCCACGGTTTCAATTTTCAGATCTGAAGTTGAATGTGCACCTTCAACTTCAGATACAATTTGCACTTAATATTTTGCTTAACAGCTTCTCAAAATTCAGATTATAGGCTTATAATGCATTGCAACTCAGATTCATTTCTTTCAGCTTTTTCAGTCTTCACTCAGCTTCATCTCCATTTTTAATTCAGCTTGCATTCAACTTTGCTCGTATCACTCAGTAGCTCCCAGATGGAGCACTTCGGCAGCAACAATTGCTGTTTTCCTCACTGATCAGAAATTTCTTTTCAGCTCTGCATCAGCTGAATTCTGAACTACTTGCTGTTTATGTTCCCAATTCTTCCTTCTTGTCTTAAACTGCAAAATGTTTCTTTGTTTCTTGACTGCCGATTACCCATTTTGTGTCTACATTAGCCTCAATTCAGATGGTCTTCAGCTGGAGATCAGATTCCATCACTTGGCAGCCACAAATCCAATGCAGTTCAGATTCTATAGCTTGCAATTTGTGTGCCATTTTCAGACTTTGGCACTCATTTGGTTTGTTCTTTCCTTGATTTCAGACTGCTTCAGATTCTAGCTCCTTACTTTTCAGTTTCCTCATTTCAGAGGCTCTCAAATGTGGTATTCGGCAGCTACAATTCCAATTCAGTTCAGTTTTGGCAGTTTCAGCATTTTCCAGCTCAATTCAGACCTTAAACTTCATCAGCTTATAAGCTACACGAAACTGTCTTCACTGCATTTAATCAGCACCATTCTTGCATTCAGTTTTCACCATTTCAGTAGCTCCAAATCAACCCCGGCAGATTACAGCTCTCCATGCAATGCCATTCAAATCTTCAGCTGCAGAATTTCCTGCATTTCCCTGCTTCAATATCATCTTTTCTTTCCTGCCCATAGCTGCATTTTCGGATTGTTTCTGCTGAAATTCAGATTGTTTTAAACTTGTTTTAAGCTGCAGTTCAGATCATTTCCAGCTGCAATTCAGATCATTCCAGACCAGGACATGCTTCACTTAGAATTCCCTTTCCACTTTGGTGTAGAATCTTTTTTTTTTCTTCTCGACATGGCACAGATTTTTTTCTTTCTTTGGCACAGTTTGTCTTCATTTGGTGCCAACTTTCTCCTAATTGCAGATTTTTGGTTCTTCTTTTCTCTTCTTGCGTGTTCTTGGCATTCCAACTCACTCAAATTGTGATTGTTTCCATCCTTCCATTGCAAAAAAAATTTTCGAAATGAAATTGCTTCCAAATCACTAATCACTCCCCCACACTTAAAACTTTGTCCGTCTCGGGCAAAATAACATCAAGAAAACATCCCAAGCAAACAAATCCATAGAAAAATTGGGGTTAAGATTAGGAATAAGGAAAGACAATTCAAGAAGAGTATATATCAAGTATGATCATGGAAAAATGGAAACAATAGGATTAGTCTTCATAAATGTGATCCAATCAACGAAATATGGTTTTAAAAGAACCTAAGCAAGTTCTAGAGTTCAATAACATGTGTGTCACAAATAAGGCTAATCTCACTAGGTAAAAATAATCCATCTCAAATCCTCAATAAAGAATCCAAAGCAAAATCGTACTCAAGCATCCAAGATTTCATCCATGAACTCAAACCCTAAGTTTTGACAACCGAATTTAATTTATTTTTCAAAAGACTCTAAAATGCTATTGAGATAACCTAAGGGACACATTTATTTCTAATCATGCAATAAAAAGGGCTAAAATGAAATACATGGTAATTACAATGATTTTATTCATGTCATGTATCTTAAGCATTTATTATTAGCTACTTACTTCAAAAAGAGAAAGAATTTCTTCCTAGAACCATGAAAATATGCTAAGAGAAAAGACATGGTATTTACAATGAAGAATTTCATTAGAACTTTAAAGTATCTACTTGAGAAAACTTCTTGCGCACGCAAACTTGAATTTATTCTTGTAAAAAAAAGGCAAAGAAATGGTATATACAAAGAAAAATGAGTGCAAAAGTTAGTGAACTCCCCTTTTAAGTTGGGTATGTGGCATCAATATAGTCCACTCCATCCACCTCTAGCTCCTTGACCTCTTCATGGAATTTCTTGAGCCGGTGGCCATTTACTTTATACACTTGACTCGTGGCCTCCTCTTGAATCTCTACCACTCCATAGGGAAAAACATTAGTCACAAAAAATGGACCCTCCCATCTTGACCTCAACTTACCTTTGATCAATTTGAGTCTTGACTTGTATAATAGCACTTTGTCACCAATTTGAAATTCTTTGTTCACAATGTGCTTGTCATGAAAGTTCTTAGTCTTCTCCTTGTAGATCCTTGAATTCTCAAATGCTTCCAACCGGATTTCTTCAAGTTTTTGAAGTTGCAACTTCCTTTCTTCTCCCACCTTAGTAGCGTCAAAATTGCAAGCTTTAACCGCCCAATACGCCTTATGCTCAACTTCCACAGGTAAGTGGCATGATTTCCCATACACAAGTCTATAAGGTGACATTACAATGGGTGTCTTGTAAGCGGTGCGATATGCCCATAGTGCCTCTTCAAGCCTTTTGCTCCAATCCTTCCTATTAGGTCCCACGGTCTTTTCCAAAATTGATTTGACTTCTCTATTCGACACCTCGGCTTGTCCATTTGTTTGGGGGTGATAAGCAGTAGAAACCTTATGTACAACCCCGTACTTATTAAGAAGAGCCTTCATGTGCTTATTGCAAAAATGGGATCCTTGATCACTTATGATTGCTCTTGGAATTCCAAACTTGCAAAAAATGTTTGACCTGACAAAACTAACAACAACAAATGAATCATCAGTCCTGGTGGGAATGGCCTCCACCCATTTTGAAACATAATCAACGGCTAAAAGAATATACAAAAATCCAAAAGAAGCAGGAAATGGTCCCATAAAATCTATACCCCACACATCAAATATCTCACAAAATAAAATAGTTTGTTGAGGCATTTCATTTCTAGCACTTATGTTTTCTGTTCTTTGGCATTTATCACAACATTTACAAAACCTATATGAATCTCTAAACAAGGTGGGCTAGTACAATCCACACTCTAAAATTTTTCTAGCAGTTCGTTGTGGTCCAAAATGCCCACCACATGCTGAAGAATGGCAAAAGGTGAGTACAGAATGAAACTCATGATTTGGTACACATCTCCTAATGATTTGATCACTATAAAATTTCCACAAGTAAGGATCATCCCACACATAATATTTTGCATCACTTTTAAACTTATCCTTTTGAGCTTTCGAAAAGTGTGTAGGAAAAACATGAGCTACAAGAAAATTCACTAGGTCTGCATACCAAGGTGACTCACCATGCAGCTGTAAAAGTTGCTCATCTCTGAAATCATCATCTATGGCCGTGGGATCTCCATCTCCCTCCAATCTGCTCAAGTGGTCTGCTACTAAATTTTCCTTGCCACTCCTGTCTCGTATCTCCAAGTCAAACTCCTGTAGTAGTAGCATCCATCTAATAAGCCTTGGCTTCGCATCTGGCTTCTTCAGGAGGTACTTCAGTGCTGCATGATCAGAAAACACAACAACATGAGAACACAATAAATATGATCTGAATTTATCTAAGGCAAAAACAATGGAAAGAAGCTCCTTTTCTGTGGTGGTGTAGTTTGCTTGGGCTGAATCCAAGGTCTTTGAGGCATAAGAAATAACATATGGTGCCCCATCTAATCTCTGTGCAAGTACTGCTCCTACTGCATGGTTCGAGGCATCACACATCAACTCAAAAGGTAAGCTCCAGTCTGGTGATCTGATGATAGGTGCAGTAATAAGAGCTTCCTTCAACCTCTGAAAAGCCTCCTTGCATTTTGCATCAAAATAAAAATCCACATCCTTTTGCAATAATCGAGACAATGGGAGAGCAACTCTACTGAAGTCTCTAATAAATCTCCTGTAGAAACCTGCATGTCCAAGAAAAGATCGAACATCCCGTACGCATACGGGGTAAGATAAAGAAGATATAGCACTGGTTTTTGCAGGATCTACCTCTATACCCCTCCTAGAGACTATGTGACCCAAAACAATATCATGCTCAACCATAAAATGACACTTTTCAAAATTAAGAACCAGATCAGTCTCGATGCATCTATGCAAAACCCTAGATAAATTATCTAAACATGAATCAAAGGAGGTACCAAAAACAGAAAAATCATCCATGAATACTTCCATGCAGTGTTCTAACAACTCACCAAAAATGCTTACCATACACCGCTGGAAGGTCCCTGGAGCGTTGCAAAGTCCAAATGGCATTCGTCTGTAAGCAAATGTGCCGAAAGGACAAGTGAAGGTAGTCTTCTCTTGATCTTCCGGATCTATGCAAATCTGAAAATATCCTGTGTATCCATCCAAAAAGTAATAGTGTGACTTCCCCGCCAATCTCTCCAACATCTGATCAATAAAGGGCAAGGGATAGTGATCCTTCCTCGTGGCTTGGTTCAGCTTCCTATAATCCACACAAACCCTCCATGCATTCTTCACTTTTGTGGGCACCAACTCGTTGTCTTCATTTGCCACCACTGTAACTCCTGATTTCTTGAGAACCACATGAATAGGACTCACCCATCTGCTATCAGAAATAGGGTAAATGATGCCTGCCTGTAAAAGTCTAGTCACCTCTTTCTTTACTACATCAAGAATCAAAGGGTTGAGTCTTCTTTGTGGTTGTCTAACTGGCTTCATATTTTCTTCTAAGTGTATCCGATGCATGCAGATAGCAGGATTAATCCCAGAAATATCAGCAAGTGTCCACCCTATAGCTTTTCTGTGCTGCCTCAGAACTTGTAATAATTTTTCCTCTTGCTCTGGCTCTAAATTCTGGGCAATGATGACAGGTAGCTGCTGATCTTCTCCCAAATAAGCATACTTCAAGTGTGCTGGCAAAGGCTTCAACTCAGGCTCTGACTGCTCAGTAGATATGGGTGATCCCTGGGGCTCAGTGCAATCCCCTACACTCACATACCTACCCTCTGACTCTCCTGACACATCAACCATCAAGAGTGATCCCTGGGGCTCAGTGCAATCCCCTACACTCCTGAAATCTCCCTCAACTGTAAGAGGTCCAGAAACGGATCCAAACTCAGCTCCTCCTGCAGACATAACATCTCCTACATCTATAGAACTCAGGTCACACTCATGAATATCAGAAAAAATCCTATCAGCAAGGGCATCTACACCCACCAGCTCCTCAGCAACATCAATACTCAAAACAGAATGATCCTCCCTCGGATGCTTCATAGCATCAAGAAGACTGAACTGGACTACTGTATCTCCTATCTCCATGGAAAGTGTCCCTACATGTACATCAATCTTCGTTCTGGCGGTCTTCAAAAATGGTCTCCCAAGGATGAGTGGAGATCTATGTGCAAGGAAATCTCCCTCCATGTCCAATATATAAAAATCAGCTGGGAAGATCAACTCTTTCACCTTAACGAGCACATCCTCAATCATACCGGCTGGGTGAGTCTGGCTTCTGTCAGCCAGCTGAATCACTACTCCTGTAGGCTGTAAAGGGCCTATGCCCAACATCTGAAAAACTGACCTAGGCATCACATTGATGGAAGCACCCAAATCTAACATGGCATCCTGAAATAAACTGCTTCCAATCTCACAAGGTACAGTAAAAACTCCTGGGTCTTCGCATTTCTGAGGAATTTGCTGAAACAATGCTGAAACATTTTTGCCCATGTTAACTAACTCATTCCCCTTCAACCTCTTCTTGTGAATGCACAAATCTTTGAGAAACTTAGCGTATTTAGGAATTTGCTTGATCATGGTAAGCAATGGCACATTCACCTGCACTTTGCTAAAAAGATTCTCAAGTTCTTGAAATTCCTTGGCCTTCTCTTCTTCCACTTGCTTTTTGGCATGTGTTCTCTGCTGTGGAAAAGGTAAAGGAACCCTAAAATCATCAACTTTGGCCGAAAATGGAGAAACTGAATTCTGCCCTGCTGTCCCATGCGTAGCAGTTGCTGTCCCATTCATCTCGGCACTGTTTTCTTCTCTGTTTGCCACCAAATTTGGAGGGTTGCTTGAGGACTGAGTTGGGAACGTGCTAGGGGGGAATCAGCCGAATTTGAACTCATTTTAGTGTTGTTTTGGGCCGGAATTTGAGTTGCTGTCCGGTCCTCTGAAAATTCTGCTCTTGGACTCTTCGGAGAAGTTGTAACTTTCCCACTTCTAAGAGTTATTGCGCTCACATTCCCTTTGGGATTAGGAATGGTTTGGGAAGGAAGTTGACTAGATCCTTGAGCTTGATTTTGGTTAATTCCACTCGCCAATTGCCCTAATTGCCTCTCAATGTTTTGCAAAGTTGCATCCGTCCTTTGTTGGTGTTGTTGTTGTTGTAGCATGTGTTGCGTTAGCTCCTCTATCTTTTGTTGTTGTTGTTGCGAATTTGAACCACTAGAACTCCCATAGCTTGCATATGACTTGTGTGGGGCTGAATAGGTGGATGAGGGCTGCTGAAAATTGTGAAAACCTTGCTGGAAATTCTGCATTTGAGGCTGATTTTGTTGATCTTGACTCTGAAATGTCTGAAATGGCTGCTGAAAGTTTTGAAAACCCTGCTGTGAGTGCTGGAATTGATTCTGGAAAGGTTGAAAACCCTGCTGGAAGTTGAGATTTTGTGCTGGAAATTGCTACTGTGAACTCTGAAATGAGGGCTGATTTTTCTGAAATTGATGATGAAACTGAGTTTGCTGTGGAAAAATCGATTGAGGCTGCTGTGACATCTGAATTTAAGGCTCTTGTTGATAGAAAGTGTTCCCATACCTCAAGTTAGGATGGTTCCTCCAACCGGGATTGTAGGTAGATGAGTAGGGGTCATTTCTTTGTTGGAATGGAGTTCTAGCCAAGGCCTCAACCGATTCATCTTGTTGGAGATTTGGACAAAGATCCGAATTATGTTCTTGGCTTGAACAAATGCTACATACCCATGTAACTTGATTTGGAAATGAAGTTGTTGGAAAATTTGAAACTTGGTTCACATTGTTCAATGCCATTTGCTTCACTAAAGATGCCAACTCCGACAATTGGTTCTCCAACAATGAGCTCTTGCTTTCTTTTTGTTCATTAGGCGACACTTGAGCTTCATGAACCCCTCTTGTAGTGAGTGCTCTACTCCCAAATTGTTGAGTATTCTCCGCCATGTTAGAAATGAGTTCTCTAGCTTGCCCCGGAGTTTTGTTTACTAAGGCTCCTCTTGCCGCCACATCAATCATGCTCCTATCCATAGGTAATAAACCTTCATAAAAATATTGCACAAGAAGTTGCTCACTAATTTGGTGTTGAGGGCAGCTAGAGCATAACTTCTTGAACCTCTCCCAATAATCATAAAGGGACTCTCCAACCACTTGTTGAATACCACAAATACTTTTTCTGATAATGGCGGTCCTTGATGCTGGAAAAAACTTCTCTAAAAATGCTCTCTTCATTTCAATCCAACTAGCAACATGTCCAGTGGGAAAATAATACAACCAATCCTTAGCAGCCCCAGTCAAGGAAAAAGGAAATGCTCTTAACTTAATGTCTTCTTCAGAAACGCCCTGAGGCTTCATAGTAGAGCAAACCACATGGAACTCGTGCAAGTGTCTGTTTGGATCCTCCCCAGATAAACCCTGAAACTTTGGCAACAAATTTATAAGTCCAGATCTTAACTCAAAATTACCCCCTAGCTCTGGATAAGCTATGCTGGAGTACTGAAAGGCAGCGTCAGGTGCTGCGAGCTCCTTCATGGTTCTTTGGTGGTCTGCCATGTCAATGCCTGAGTGAGTGGAGATAGTCTGAAGTGGAGGGATATCTGTAGTCTCAGAAAGAATGACCCTGCTCCTCCTGACTCTGAAGGTCCTCTCAATCTCAGGATCGAAATCTTCTAATTCAGCACCCAAAGACCTGGTCATAAAAATAGAACAAATCGCAGTAAAAGTGGATAAAAAGATAAAACAGATAAAATCTAATCAAAAGATATAACAATAAGCACAAAAATAAATCAAGAATGATATGCAATAAGTGTACAAGCTAAAATCAAACAAGTCAACTAACAGCTCCCCGGCAACGGCGCCAAAAATTTGATAAGCCCAAATATGCTGTCACGAAAGTAGGCCTCAAATTTAAATGTTAATGAATAGCTGGAAACCCTTTTTACAATCAAAATCTAACAGTGTAGCAAAGGGGCCACAGGTCGTATTTTTCTCGGGGCTAGTTGTCGGGTTTGATTCGAACTTGTATCGGTGTCGTTTATGTGTTTTTTGGGTTTCTAACAAATAATTGGATTTTGGTTTGAAATTGAAAATGAAATTGCAATGGAAAAATAGAAACTTTGATTAAATAAATTTAAGCAAGAAAATTGGTACTAAAAAGCTCAACTAGTGAAACCTAAATAAGCACTTACAAACATTTTTTCATGGAAATCGTTTTCTGTTTACAACCAACCAAAAGAAACTCCAAGCAATGAAGTAAAGGCAGTGAAGGAATTTTTGAAAACAAACTAACTTGACACAATGGAAAACATGCGAGATGTATAACTCAAACAAACAACTTAACCTAGCTAGCTAAATAGTTTTTGGGAACCAACCACTGCCAATAAAATTCAGAAATGAGTGAGTTTAAACTTATTGATTCAAACACAATCACATGCCACCAAAACTAGCTAAATTCGGATGCAAGAAGGGCTAAGGCAAGTGGCACGCAAGGGAGAAGTCCTTGTGCCAAAAGAAACTAACTCAAAATTCGGAAATAATGATCTTCCAACTTTCTATTTTCTTTTCTTTTTAAAACTGATGGATTCGATTGGGAAACAAAGCTATCAGGACAGAACTAAGCAAAACTAAAGTGAAGAAGTAAAACTGAAATCAGAGTTATAGAAACAGAATTTTCAGAAATGAGTAAACAGCAAACCGATTTGGCTTTTCAGACTTAAGATGGCACGCAACAATGGAATTGATGCTCAAAACTTAAAGCAAATGCTATTTTAAACCAAACACACTATCTATCTACTGCTAGAGCAAGATTTAACAGCTAAGAAACTCAGAAATTTAAAACAAGTGCAGAAACCAAAGGAAAGAAAGCAAAACTGAATTAAACTTGGCACGCAACACTTGAAATTGGCACGCTAGCAAATTGAACTAAATTGAACTGAAATTTGATCTTTTTGATTGCTAAACAGGTTCCTAAATTACTCTACTTGCAGAATTGAAGCTAAATTACAGCTAACAACTCAAGAATCGAAAAATTCAGTAACTACAGCAGAATTTCAGAGCATAACAGTGCCGAATTGAAACTACAGCTATAAACTTAGAAACTAAGGATCTAACTACTCCTCAACTCCTTCCTCAGCTCAAGAAATTCTTGGTTGTCAATCAAGAACCGGCTTCGAACCTCTAGGCTCAGCAAATCGATGGACAATCGATTCTGAAGTTGTTTCTGAACAGAATCTGCGCTTGATGGAATTTTCCATCCGATTCACTCCATCTCGATTGGAGGAGCTGCGATGATGATGTGGGAAACTTCTGTACTCACCTGAGAACCCCTACAAGTGGTTCAGAAGCTTTGAAATGGATTGTGGTCGAGAAGAAGATGATCGGACTGAGAACTGCCGGAACCCCCAAGAAATTCTCTGTTCCAGCGCAAATGAGCAGAATTCTTCAAACACCAATTGCCAAAGACTTGATTCTCGATCTGGAATGGAAGATGAGGTGGTCACGCCTTCATGGAAACAAAAACTTTCAAAAACGATGAAGAGAAGATGAAGAACGGCGAAGAACAGTGGGAGCTGGGCTGAAGACGCGACAAGGTTTTCTGCGCAGAAGATTTCCTTAAGTATTTAGCTTTGAACGGTCCAGATTGATCCACTTCAATCCAACGGCTGATCTTGGTCCAACTTAGCCAAACTTTGATGATGATGATCTGGGGTCAGGATCTGCCTTGTGGTAGCTTGGATCCTCCAGATATGCAACGGATGGTCCAGATCAACTCTATCTGTGATTGGACACTCTAGAGCCCTCCTTGCTTGATCCAACGGTTGATTTAGCTCTGATTGGGATGAAACCTTCAGATCTTGATCATAGAGCTTGATCAACCCTAACCCTAGCTCGGATTGCTTCAGATCGTCCCGGATGGCTCAGATCTAGCCACTCTTGAATCGGACGGCCCGGATTAATCGTAGACTTGATAATTCGATCCGGTTCACATCCGACTCAGGTTTGACCCAATATGCCCTAGATCCTTGAACCTGAATGCCTACAAAAAAATAGATCAAGAATTTAGTGGCCAATTAACTCAAATATATGTAATTTTGCAATTAAGTCCAAAATATGAATAAGTTCTAAAACCTAGGGCAATTTCACAACTTTAGCAATAAAAACATAGATCAAACATGGATTTAAGCAGCTCAAATAAACAATAAAATAGTATTTATCAGGGATCACTGCCATTTTACAACCACGCCACTACTTTGTGATTCCCGAACTGGTCCGAGCCGAGTGACTTGAACCCGACCCCCATCTGAACCCGAGTCATACTCCGAGCTACAGCAGACCGGGTCGTCTGGGTCAGACCGAGTCAGCCGAAGGAAAACCGGTCCTCGCTTGTCGACAGGATCAAATTTGGCGCTGTCTGTGGGAAACTCTCGCCTGATCGAAAGCCGAGGATGAGTGACTCCAATCGGGTGACCGTTACTCTTTCGCAGGAAGACTTGGATCTGTTGATAGAAGCTAGAGCCAGGAAATTAGTGGAGGCACAGCAAGCGGCCGCTCGACCCGTTCAGAGTGACCCGGCCGAGCAGACTGCTCGGGCGGGCACTGAAGGAGGGATTCGACAGGAAGATAGTCCTCACTTCCACCGGGCGCTGTTCGGCCCGGCCGAAGGAGCAGGACAATCAAACCCTCATGAAGCTACATCCAGTCATATCAGAGCTAACAAAGGGAAGGCTCCCCTTGTGCCGACCCCAACTGAGCGCACAGGGTTCCCCTTCTCCAGCCAAGTCTTGCACGAGCCGCTGCCCAAGCATTTCCGACCCCCGTCTGTCACCGAATATGGAGGAGCTACTGATCCCGAAGAGCATTTGATGAAATTTGAGAATGTTTCAATGCTGCATCAATATTCGGATGGGGTAAAATGCCGAGCCTTCCTGACCACTCTAGCCGGGTCGGCCCAGCGATGGTTTGACAAACTGCCAGAGGGATCCGTAAGAGAATTTGCTGACTTTAAAAAATTGTTCCTCCAGCATTTCGCGAGCAGCAAGAGACACCACAAAACCAGCCTCAACTTGTTCACCCTGAAGCAGGGCTCCAGGGAGCCTCTCAAAGCCTATATCAAGAGGTTTAATCAAGTCACACTGGATGTACCCACGACTACGTCTGAGGTGCTGGTCAGTGCCTTTGCCCAAGGCTTACAGGAAGGCGAGTTCTTTAGATCGTTGATCCGAAAACCTCCGAAGGACTTCGAGAGCCTTCTGGGCAAAGCCAGTAAATACGTGGACGTAGAAGAAGCGCAAGCCGCGAGACGGCTGGAGGCCAGACCCGCGCCTGAGATTCCTCAACATCAGCAGAGAAATATACCTCCTGGAGGACCTCTCAGAAGTCCCAAAGCTATGGGACACCGACAAGGAGTCGAGAGAGGAATAGTTCAGCAAGTAGCCCAAGGTTGCCTCCCTTCCAGATGGCAACCTTACTGTTTCTTCCATAACAGCCATACGCATGACCTTCAAGATTGCTGGCAGGCCGGCAGAGGTCGGGGCCGCGCCGGCCGAGGAAGTCCAAGAGGAGCTCACCAAGGAGGTGGTCGAGGTTGGGGAAGAACATCGCCTAGCCAGTCCGAACCCCCGGCCCGGCCAACCGCCTCTGCAGCAAGACAACTGTTCCCGACCCCTAGCTCCCCCGGGCGGGGGCACGCCAGCGAGGAGCAGGCTAATCGGTAGAACTCTGTGCACGGGTCCATCAACGTCATCTCAGGCGGGCCCACCTATGGAGATTCCAATAGAGCTCGGAAGTCGCAGGTTAGGCGACTTGATATTTACCAAGTGGGTTGCAGTTCCGCCCAAGCTCAGGGGCCACAGATCAGTTTCGGCCCTTCAGACTTACAAGGAATAGGAGTACCTCATGAGGATGTCCTGGTCATCACAGCGATCATAGTTAATTACCAGATTCATAGAGCCATTGTGGATACGGGGAGTTCGGTCAACATCTTGTACTTAAAAGCTTTTGAGCAATTGCAGATTGAAGCTACTGAGCTCCAGCCCGTGGCCACACCTCTATTCGGATTCACGGGGAATAAAGTCCAGCCCTTGGGCCAGATCAAATTGGCCATCTCACTCGGTGAAGAGCCTTTAAGAAGGACCCGGTGGTCTACCTTCCTGATAGTGGACGCCCCCTCGACCTACAACGCCATCCTGGGCCGACCGGTGCTGAACGAGTTCCAAGCCGTGGTGTCCACTTTCTACTTGAAAGTCAAATTCCCAGTGGGTGATCAAGTTGGAGAGGCTAAAGGAGACCAAAAGGTAGCGCGTCGGTGTTATGTGGACGACGTCCGAGTGGAGGTGAGTAAGACCTTCCGAGCTCCACCGGCCAGCTGCAACATGGTGCAGTCCTCTCAGCCCTCCCCCTGGGCTGAGCTGATAGAAGAAAAAGAAGAGGTCCAGCTAGTACCTAACCGAGAAGAAACCAAAGTGAGAATAGCTCCTGGGCTATCACCCGACCTCCGGCAACAGCTGATAGAATGTTTGACCCAGAACCAAGATGTATTCGCCTGGTCCCAGCAAAATCTGAAAGGGGTCAGACCCGAGGTCATGGAGCACAAGCTGCATGTTTACCCGGACGCCCGACCTGTGAAGCAAAGGAAGAGAGATTTCAGCCCCGAGCAGAACAAGATCATCCAGGCCGAGGTGGAAAGGTTGCTGAAAGCAGGACACATCCGAGAAGTGCAATTTCCTGCCTGGCTAGCCAATGTAGTGCTGGTCTCCAAGCCGGGCGACAAATGGAGGGTCTGTATTGACTTCAGGGATCTGAACAAAGCCTGCCCAAAGGATTGTTACCCGCTTCCCCGAATAGACCAGATGGTAGACTCCACCACGGGGAGCGAGCTTATTTGCATGCTGGACGCCTATCAAGGATATCACCAAGTCTC
Source organism: Boesenbergia rotunda (assembly GCA_024364735.1). NCBI lineage: Eukaryota > Viridiplantae > Streptophyta > Magnoliopsida > Zingiberales > Zingiberaceae > Boesenbergia > Boesenbergia rotunda. Next base: position 278,176 of record JAGFNQ010005771.1, on the reverse strand, counting down.
GTTATGCCTGGATGACCAAGAGAAGGTCAGCTTTGTCACGGCGGAGGGTACTTATTGCTACACTGTTATGCCCTTCGGACTCAAAAATGCTGGGGCGACCTATCAGAGGCTGATGAACAAGGTCTTCAAGGAGCAGCTCAGGAAGAATGTCGAAGTGTATGTAGACGATATCCTCATCAAGTCCCTCCGAGCTGCCGACCTAATAGCAGACGTGCAAGAGACCTGCTGCACTCTCAGGAGGTATGACCTCAAGCTTAACCCAGCCAAATGCCTGTTCGGAGCTAAGAGTGGTAAATTCCTCGGCTACATCTTAACTGAACGGGGTATAGAAGCCAATCCGGGTAAAGTTAAAGCTCTGCTAGACATGCCCCCGCCCAAGAACATAAGGGAAGTTCAGCGCTTGACCGGGAGGATCACGGCCTTATCCCGATTTATCTCCCAGTCGGCTGACAGAAGTCTGCCGTTTTTCAAGATCTTGCGCAAGGCCTCCAAGTTCCAGTGGGATGCCGAGTGCGACCAAGCTTTCGAAGAATTGAAGACTTACTTGGTCAGCCTGCCGGTGATAGCCAAGCCCGAGGAAGGAGAGCCACTGTATGTTTACTTATCTGCTAATGAGGGAGCTGTGAGTGCTGTGCTTGTAACCCAGAAAGAGACCGCGCAGCAACCGGTCTATTTCTTTGGGCACTTATTTAGAGAGGCCGAGTGTAGGTATACTACACTTGAGAAATTAGCTTATGTCCTCGTGTTGATGGCTCGGCGACTGCGACCCTACTTTCTGGCTCATCCTATCCGAGTGCTGACCAACAGCACACTCGGGAAAGTCCTGATCAACCCGGAAGTCTCAGGTCGGATGGTCAAATGGACAACTGAACTGAGCGAATATGATATTCAGTACCAACCCAGAGTTGCGATCAAAGCTCAGGCCTTGGCAGATTTCCTAAGTGAACTTCATGCAGAGGAAGAGGAGGAGGTCTGGAAAATATATGTGGATGGGTCAGCCACCCGGGCAGGGAGTGGCATGGGAATCTTATTGATGTATCCTAAGGGAGACCCCATTCATCTGGCCATGCGCCTAGAGTACCATGCTACCAATAATCAGGCAGAATACGAAGCCCTCTTGGCAGATCTTCAAGCGGCCAGACAGGTCGGGGCCACCCGGGTCATCCTACACTCTGATTCTCAGTTGATGACTCAACAGGTGGCCGGGCGGTTCGAAGAAAATGACGAGAAGCTACAGGCTTATGTGGAGGCATATCAACAGTTACAAGTAGAATTTCAAGAAGTTCAGATTATATAAATCCCCCGAGGGGACAATGCCAAGGCAGATGAGTTAGCTAGGCTGGCCAGCTCGGTCCGTCCGTGGGTCTTCCCCAAGCCTTCACCTCAGGTTATGCTGGTGGCTCAGGTTGAGCGGGAAGCAGAATTGGAGATAGAGGGGGACTGGAGAGTTCCATTCATCGCCTATTTGAAAGAGGGAACTTTGCTGGATAACCCCGAGCAGGCTCGGATACTGAAGATAAGGGTCGCCCGGTTCACTCTGATAGGGGATGCATTATACAAGCGAGCTTTTTCCCGACCATTGTGCAGATGCCTCAGAAAGGAAGATGCGGACTATGTGCTCAGAGAAGTGCATTTGGGGTGCTGCGGAAATCATTCAGGAGGTCGGTCCATGGCTCGGAAGGTCCTGCTGGCCGGTTATTTTTGGCCGACCCTTCAAAAGGATGCAGAGAAGATGGCTCTTTCTTGCCTTTCTTGTCAGAAGTATCAGAATCTGTCGCACCGACCAGTTGAGATGTTGCGAACGTCCATTGTATCATGTCCCTTTGATCAGTGGGGCATGGATATAGTAGGACCCTTCCCCAGGGCAGCAGGCCAGAAGAAATTCCTGTTGGTGGCAGTGGACTACTTCTCCAAGTGGGTCGAAGCAGAAGCCCTGGCCCGGATCACCGAACAAGCGGTGAAGAAATTCCTTTGGCAGAACATTTTGTGCCGGTATGGCATACCTCATAAGCTGATATCAGACAATGGTCGACAGTTTCAAGGTCGGATAATCAGAAATTGGTGCAAGGAATTTGGGATCAAGCAGGCCTTCACTTCCGTGGCATACCCCCAGAGTAATGGTCAGGCCGAAGTAGCCAATAGAGAGATTCTGAAAGGGCTCAGAGCTAAGCTGGATCAGGTCGGCGGATCCTGGGTGGACGAGCTGCCTGGTGTCCTATGGGCCCTTCGAACCACACCCAAAGAAGGGTCAGGATGCACTCCCTTCCAGTTAGTCTATGGGAGTGAGGCGGTAGTCCCCATGGAGGTCGGCTGTGAGTCTGATAGAAGACATCTGTATGGAGAAGACAATGCGGAGAAAAGACGAGCTGAGCTAGATCTGATTGAGGAGGTCCGGGCTAAGGCTGCAGTCCGCATGGCTGCTTACCAGCAAAGGATGCAGAACCGATACAACCAGAAGGTTATACCCCGACATTTCCAAGTAGGGGACAAGGTATGGAAAAGAATCAAGCCGGTCGGGGAGGTAGGCAAGCTGGAGCCTCCATGGAGTGGCCCTTTCCTGGTGGTCGAGGCGCTGGGATCAGGAGCCTACTATCTGCAAGACGCCCAAGGAAAGCGGCTCGGAAGACCCTGGAGTGCAGTGCATCTAAGATTGTACCGAGAGGAGAGTGTAGAGAGATGATTCTTGTAACTGTAATCAGAAAAAATGATGATAAAGACGGACTCTCCAAAGGACAACTGCAGCAAGTTATAAGTGGGCTTGATCTCACGCACCCACCGGACTCGGCGCCGATCGGGCGTGGCGTTCCACGTTCGGTCGGGCCCGGTCGGGCGTGGCAATCCACGCTCGGTCAGGGTAAGTCGGACGGTGTCCAGACTCTTGCTAAGGCAAGTTATAAGTGAGCTTGCTCTCACGCACCCACCGGACTCGGCGCCGATCGGGCGTGGCGTTCCACGTTCGGTCGGGCCCGGTCGGGCGTGGCAATCCACGCTCGGTCAGGGTAAGTCGGACGGTGTCCAGACTCTTGCTAAGGCAAGTTATAAGTGAGCTTGCTCTCACGCACCCACCGGACTCGGCGCCGATCGGGCGTGGCGTTCCACGTTCGGTCGGGCCCGGTCGGGCGTGGCAATCCACGCTCGGTCAGGGTAAGTCGGACGGTGTCCAGACTCTTGCTAAGACAAGTTATAAGTGAGCTTGCTCTCACGCACCCACCGGACTCGGCGCCGATCGGGCGTGGCGTTCCACGTTCGGTCGGGCCCGGTCGGGCGTGGCAATCCACGCTCGGTCAGGGTAAGTCGGACGGTGTCCAGACTCTTGCTAAGGCGAGTTATAAGTGAGCTCGCGCTCACGCACCCACCGGACTCGGCGCCGATCGGGCGTGGCGTTCCACGTTCGGTCGGGCCCGGTCGGGCGTGGCAATCCACGCTCGGTCAGGGTAAGTCGGACGGTGTCCAGACTCTTGCTCGAGGGACATATGAATTAACACATTTCTGTGATCTTCACTACCAGGACGTGGCTCCCCACGTTCTGAAAGACAAAAGGGATATTAGGTCAGCTCGGTAAAGCTGAACTAATCGAACCAGCGCATACAAGCCAACTCGGCTTCGCTGGTAAGGTTAACTCGTCGAAAACCAGATAGAACGCTAAATCAGGGTATCCACCCGATTGAGCAACACGCCCGAACTTGGGCAACGGCCTGACTGAGCGACCAAAAGCTCAAAATACGTTGAGCGCTTGACACTTAGAAAGATTTTCAGTTCGGCTTATGAAATCCAACTAAAGAGAATGATATGCACGCCCTGAGCAAACAACACTTAGGAGAATTCGCAATATAGTTCCAGCGTCGGCCCTGGCCAAATGTTGCGAGCGCGCCGAGTGGACAATACCATCATAAACGAGCAAATAGGTGAACAAGGAGATAGAAGAAAAACCATAAAAAATAGCATGATCAAGAAAAGGCTCGCGGCCGTTACAAAATTAAGCCCCTAGGGCTGAGTCGATGCAGAAATGTAATAAATTCCATAAAGCCCCAAAGGCCGAGCTAGTGCAAAACAAAGGAAAGCAGAAAGTTAACCTAAGTGAACGGAGGGAAGGCGTCTTCAGGAATTGACGCTTTGATCCGTCTCAACTTTACTACATTCGGGGGAAAGTCCGCGGGAAGATGGCCGGCTTCGATCAGCTGCTGAACGGCGCCCTTCGCGCCGTGCGAGATCAGGCCTCCAGTCCGCTCAGCTACTTGATCCAAGAAGGAGCCCGACTGAATATAGGCCACCCGGGCTGCTTCAATCCGGGCGGACTCGCCGACTTATAGTCCTCCAACTCCTTCTTGAGCCGGGCGAGCTCAGTGTCCTTCCGGGCAAGCTCAGAATCCTGCCCCTGGATGGTGGTCTCCCGAACGGCCAGCTGGGCCTCCTTGTTCACCAGCTGAGTTTCTAAACCTTGAAAGGCCTCTTGTTGGGCGGCCAGTTCCGTCTCTTTGTTCTTTAGAGCAAGCTGAGTCTGGTGATGAGCAGCATCCGACTCCTTCAATTTCCGCTGAAGTCCCTTGGCGTCGGTGACTGTCTTAGCCAGGTCAGTATGGGCTCGGGTATACCGGGCCTTGAGGACCTTATTGTCGCCCTCCAAATGAGCCACCCGGTTAGTTAGGCGCTCCGTCTCCACCGCTGACTGAGCCATCAACCGCTGCTCTTCCTCTGAACGAACCTCCAGCTCTGATACATAAGACCTCAGCGCGGTTATTTCCGAACGCAGCTGGTCCAGGCCCTGATCACCTGGAGGAAGGGTGCTCTGCGCCACTCGGGCTTCTAGGTCTCTTACTTGTCTTTCGGCCGCCCGGCGTGCCCGGGTATTGTCGACCAGCGCCTGGCCAACCGCATGACTCAGCGCCCATTGCTGCAAAGTGACATGAAGGTCGTGAGTATAAGCATAAACAGTCGAAGGAGGGGAGAGGATACCTGAGTCATTCCCACAAAGAAGTGGTCGGCCAAGCTGACAGGGTCCATCGCAAAAGACGCTGTCCATCCTTCCTCCCAACCCGAGACCAACATACCGTGTAAACTAAGTGGCTGAGGCTGGACGGTCGAAGTTAGAGTAGTAGCCGAGGGCACTTGAACGTCCACAGTTGACCTCGGCGGGGAATGCATGGACAGAAGGGCTTCTACGGCGTCGATGTTGGCAGTGCTCGACTGAGGGGCCTGAGGACGCGGCGCTGTCCCCGAGGTCGATGCACCAGAGGGTATTGTCACGGAGGTAGGGGGTCGGGTTGTCGAACGAGGTATTGTCTGGGCCAAAACCCGGGGATCAGGTCGGGGAACCGCGGGAGCCAAAGCTGAGCTCGGGTCTGGGAGTTGAGGGCTGGCCATAGCTCGGTCAGGACGAGAAGGCACTGCGACCTGGCCCTCCACGGTCGGTGCTGGGGATGAAGGTATATCCACGCGGAGAACCAGCCGGCGACGTTTTCGGACCAAGCTAGGAGAAGCTGCCTGGTCCATTTCTTCTTCTTCTGCCTCTGCCGGGGCGGAGGTCCCCTCGCCAGTTATCTGAGTTGTCACTCCCACCTCCCCGGTCGGGAGACTCTCTCCGAGGTCGCTTGCTGCAACTGCCGGCAGCTCGGGATCTGATGCGACGCTTACTGGTGGTACCGCCCGAGCGGCTGCTAGCTGGGCAGCCAAAGCCTCCATGGCTTCATCCTCCCGATCCAATACCGCATCAAGCCTAGCACTATACATGACTTCGGCTGCACAAAAGAAAAAGTTTTAGTTAGCATTCACAAACTTACCAAGCAAGTAAGGACGTACCGAGGGTGCCGGGTAGCTCCGCCGGGACTTGGCTCAGCCGGAAGAGGTACAGCATACCCTCGATCAATAACTTGCCCGCGTGATATCGGGCTCCCCCGAGCTTGGAGAATGCAGACCGGTAGCCCGGTTCCGACCGAAGGTTCTTGGGTAGCTGAGGATGGTCAGGCAGGTTTTCTACCCACGCAGTAGGCCAGTTCGGTCGGGGGATTGATTGGATATAGAAGAAGTGCGATTTCCAACCTTTATTGGAGGAAGGAACCTTCTCTAGGAAGGCCGAGTTAATACGAGCTTGGAAGTAGAAATTCCCGGGTTCTTGTTTCTTGAGATAATAGAAGAAGTGGAACACCCGAGGTTCTAAGGGGATTTTGTGGGCGGTGAAGATAATCACGGTGCCGCACAGTATTCGGATCGAGTTAGGGGCTAATTGAGACAAGGAGACCTGGAAGTAACGACAGATCTCGCGGAAAAAAGGATGCAGAGGAAAACGCAGACCGGCTGACAACTGATCAGAGAAGACGGTGAAATGACTTAAGGGGGGCTCGTGTGCCCGACCCCGACGGTTGGGCAGAGTTATCGAATGGTCTTCGGGGATCAGGTAATCTATACGCAGGGTCTCTATCTGACCTAAGGTTAGGGAAGACCGGGTGGTTAAATACCATGGCTTGGGGGGCGTAGGCGAGGTGCAGACGATGACGCCATCAAAACGAAGTCAGAAAAGGCACGACAAAGGCTCGGCAAAGAGAAGGAGTACCTAAAAGTGAGGTTCACCGGAGACACTGTTCGTCGGAATCGAGAAGGTCGGGCGGCGGAGATCGGACAAGAGTTGGGGAGAAGGCGAAGGTCAGGATAAAAGGAGGCGAAATGAGAGGTCAAGCCTATTTATACCGCTGGTAAAACCAGGAGGACCGTCCGATGGAGAAAAAGAAAATGGCGGGGTAGACTCCTCGCCGTTCGATCTCTGCCATTTCCCAGACCTCGAAGCTTTACTCGCACGTCGCACAGGCCACGCCGGTGACGTTTCGCTACCCGAGACATCCAGTCGGGAAGCGACACGCGGCCCCGCATTAATGAGGATTTGATGGGGGATACAGCATTAAAGGGGAGGATTAACTGTACGAGGTGACGCGCGGGAAGACAAAAAAGAGGCAAGCCGACCGAGCAGGGAGCCTAGTCAGTCGGATTGAACTCCTCCTTCGACTAGACTTGAGAGGGAGGCTTGTGATCCGGGCGTATGATTTTTAGAAGGATCAGGAGCTCGGTCGGGTTCGATTGCCGATCTAAACCGGTAGTGAATAGGCCAGGCTAAGGGCCACCCAAGGTCGGGACACTCGGGGTCGGTCATCCGAGGTCGGGACACTCGGGGTCGGTCATCCGAGGTCGGGACGCTCGGGATCGGTCACCTGAGGTCAGTCACCCAAGGTCGGGACACTCGGGGTCGGTCACCCGAGGTCGGCCCCTTAAAGTCTATTGTCCGAGGCCAGGTACTCGTGATCACACGGGGACGACCGAACAATTACGAGCCTTTCCTATCGTATGGGATTTTCTTATCAAATATTCAGAAGATAATCCCCCCGGCATAATCATTGCCTGGCAGAGCCGCCGATAGTTAAGGAGGGACAGAAGAGATATATTAGGCAGGGTGTCAGGCGGCTATGGCAGTCTCACAGCATTAATGTGGCTGTCACTATCACCATCTGTCAACTGACCCTCCCTTAATGAGATTTGCCAACCCTGACACAGCAGAGAGTTACCTCTCCTCTATATAAACCCCCCATATGGCTCTGTAGAAGGGATCGCTGCCATTTTGCAACCACACCACCGCATTGTGAGCTCTGTTTTTGTCCGAGCCGAGTGACGCGAACCTGGTTCCTATTCGCGCCCGAGTCCGACCTCCCGAGTTGCCGTAGACTGGGTACGCTACAGCAGACCGGGTCATCTTGGTCAGACCGAGTCAACCGGTTGGGAACCGGTCTTCGCTTGTCGACAGGATCAGTTATATATCACTAATTGTCCGTATTGAGACAATGTCAATATTAGTGATTGATCCTTTAAATGTGAGATGACACTAATATATTGAGATAGTATTATTTATGGCAATTGTTCCTATTGCAGCAATATAGACATTGATGATTGATATTACAGTAAGACTAATACATTCTATGTTTCTATTAGCTGATAGAAGGAAATAATCTTGTGCTTATAAATAGTGTGATAAACAAATAAGTGATTTGACTCACTTTGACAATTCATTTGGTATTTACGAACATCTATGAGTATTCATGATGCGCATGCAAAATTGGTTCTTAATGTTGGCGCTTTCATAATTATCTTATTTGGAGACAAATATGCCTTCATACCTGTGTGATAGTCCCGTGATAGGGATGCACATATATTTGTAATTATTAGTTTGTATATTGCTAACCTTATGAAGTTAAGTGCACAGTCAACAATGTAACTTATCGTTTTGAATGAATGGGGAGTGTTTAATTGACCCAATGTTGTAAATGGCGATAGGCGGTGGTGGGACGGTCAATGACCGCCTACCATCTCGGACACCTAGGCGGTAGAATTTTTTTTACTAATTTATACATAATATTATAGATAATCATTATGTTTTATAATATTTACTTTTAATAAAATATATTAATTACAATGAAAATTTTAAACAATATATATATATATATATATAATTAATTAATGTGATATTTTTATTAGATTTTAATTAAGTTTATTTAAATTATCTCAATCACAGCTACGATTTGATTAAAATTATTAATATAAAGTTATTTAATTAAACTTAAACTTACTGGGTATCTTGTTTCAGTAGAGCGTGCAGACTCGTTGCAAGGTCCCGGGCGATGCCTCTGGGCAGGTGCTTGGCTGGGACGAAGCATCTGGGCATGCGCGACACGCCCGGACTCATCATCGAGCCCCCGCGATGCGTCTAAACCCGTCGTGGTAGCGGTGGCGGTGGCAGAAGGAGGTGTGTTATCGCCTAAAGCACCGCCTCAGGCCAAGACGGCACGGTTCCACATCCTGCCTAGGCAGCCGCCTCAACCGCCATTTAGAACACTGAATTGACCATTAGATAGGCAATCATTCAAGGAATTCATGCACAGTGAAAGGAATTGAAAAAGATTTCTCAATTCACTTTTTATTGAGTTATCATTCTGAAATTGAATATTATTTATATATATGACCAATGAGATAGACAGTATTTCAATTACTACGACACATTATCATATAAGATGATAAAAAGAACTAAATTACACAAGAGCTACTTCTGTAAAAGGCTTTGTGGGCCAATAAAACCTTTCAGAATATTGGCTAGTCATTATACCTTAATTGGCCAAAAACCAATTAACTTTTCTTTTATAAAAGGAATATTGCTACAAGAATCAGAGTAGTTTTTTTAGGAAGAATTGTAGAAATAATAGAATGATCTTATAGAATGAAATTAATTTGATAAAATAATAGATTCACAAGAATATAATAGTAGGTAATAGAATTTCTATAATGTTGTAAAAATTATTCTCCTTTTAGCAAACTAATTCTATAAAAGGTTTGATTATAAATAAGGAAGCAACTATTTGTATTTAAGATAGATATTAATTTGTTTTTGTAGGAAACCTAGTTACTCTCCTCTTATTGTCACCACCTCCATTCCTTAAGGTTCAACCAACTCTCCCCTTCCTCGCTATTCAGCATGTGCTTGGTTTGAAGTTCCCCTTGTTCTAGTGTTGGTCCTTTGGAAGGATCAAGGTGATTATTATTCTATCCGACCTCTACATTATTAAGGTCTTGTATCTTGGATGAGTTAGAGGCTATACTCTTGAGTTGCTTCATGCCCACAAGGAATATTCTTGCGTGCCTTCCTTTTGGTTTTATCTAATCTATTTGTTAGCATGTTGTTTAGATTTTGTTTTTTAAATTCCACTGCATCTTCGGCATGCTAAAACCTAAACACTAGAACAATTTTTGTTTTAGTGAAATAGTTGTTCCTTTTGATTTTTTTTGGTAGGATTTGATGGCCGAGCTAGCTTAGACGGCTCTATTGAAGAGATTGCAAGGGTAGAAGCTAAAGAAGCTGAATTTGCACTAAATGCTTTAGGAATTGTGGTATATTCTATTCTTCAATTTTATCCTGGTAATTATTATGCTTCTATCTACTTATGAGTTTAATAAGCACAATGGTTCACATTTACATTTCATTGGCATATGTCATGTATGTTTGTTTGGATGCCAACACTAAATAAATGTTCTAGGCCATAGTTTGTCATCCCTCACTTGAGCTTGGCCGATCAATATGGAGAATTAGCTCTATGCTAGTGATCTAAAGTAGTACAGTGCAAACAAACATAACTAAACCACATACCTTAATCACAAAAAAGAAATCATATTTGAAGTCATGACCAACTTGATAACTAATTATAGTAGGAAGCCAAAAATAGACGATGAGCACAAAAGTGTGTAGTGTGATTCTAGATAAATGTGCATGAAATATATTTGAGGAAGAGCTTGTCATGAAGACCAAAGATTTAGGTGGAGCTCGTGAAGAAGGTGACAAGTTGGCCAAAGCTCTTAACCGGAAAGGCTTGTGTGAGCTTGTAACTAAGGTAGAAAGCGCACAATGAAGCCGAGACTGTGAAAGGACTCGTCTACGCAAATATAGGAATATCAGAACTTCTTGTGTATCGATTGTTAGGCAGAATGAAAATTTAAACCCGTTTTGGCTGATATCACAGGAGATTTAAATCCATGGCCAGGTTAGATCTTTTCGTAAAACCAGTGCAAATCTTTTTTTTTTCAAGATGTGGAATGGAGAATTCATGAGTCAAATGCATAAATAATTAACAATATTTGCATTGAGTTATTTATAATCAGAGAGAACTAAAAAGATTAACAACCATAATTTATTAAGATACATTTAAGGCAGTCTCTTGGATTCCTTTGTGGACCTTCATGCTTGATGCTTTTAAGGTATAAAAAATAATTCAAATTAGTCGAGTTGAATGAGGTTTTTTTTTTGCCAAATGGAACTTCATAAAGAATCAAATTTGAATAAACAAGAAACTAAAGTAGCGAATTGCATTTGTTGCCATGGAAGAGAAGAAGACTAATAAGCCAATTCAAGAAGATAGCTCATCATTATCCTCTTTATTCGAATTTGGTAGCAACAAATATCAAGCAAATGAGATTGCCTATTATGTGAAGAGAATGATGAGAAAGAGCAAATATATAAGTAAATGGATTTCAAAAGACTTTTCAAAAATTTTAAGAGAAAAAGTGAAAGAGGGTCCTTAAAGGAAAATGTTACTTGTAATGGGTGCCATAAAAGGGACACTATCGAAATGAATATTTCCATCTTTAAGAAGAAATAGTTGAGATCTATGTGAAATGACACAATTCAAAGAAACAGCTCCAAGACATTGACATTACTTAGCTTTGGTTTAAGGTGTATTTTTAGGTAAAACTTGATTCATCAGTTGAAGAAATATGATTTTGAGTATTTCTAAATTTGAATCTATTTAAGACTTGATTTGCTTTTCAATATCTTGATTGCAAATTCTAAGCCTTTTATGATCATATTTCAAATTTATAGGGAGAATACATGAAAGTGTCTGGGACATTAAATGTTTAAGATGTATCTGTTTGACACCATGCCTAACTTCTATTTTATTGGGGTCATGCTTGTTCATACATGTTTTTTAAGCTGTGTTTTGCAAGAAAAAAATGAAACAACGGTGGGTTGTCTATTTCCCCCTCTAGGCGGACCATATCCAATCCTAAAACTAAGTGCCTTGACATTTTGGATTAAGCGGCTTGTTGACATTTTGACTACTAAAGGGACCTTATTTTACTTCGACCTACTCTATATTTTTTGTAAGACTTTAAGCTAATTGGTTGAATTATTGTGTTCGTAACACAGTTTCTGTATATAGTTTGTAACTTAAAAAACGTACTATCTGTAACTGCATCCCTGCATGAGATCAAATGATTGTTTTCCTTAATGAATAATTGACACCTTCATGTTTCTTGTAGTATTATATTTAATGGTTATTCATGCTCGATAACTTAAGTTATATCTTTATCTCAGCGCTGGATGTTTTTCCTTTGTTTCATAATAGGATCATTTAAAACATGATCTCTTTCTTCTTACTATGACACTTGGATTATAGGGCACGTTCTTCCTTTTACTCTATTTATGGAGCATTAGCATTAGAGAACTAATGTTTTGTTGAAAATTGACTTCTACTGCATGTTCTAATGCTGTACCCAGAGTTTGTGAATATTCTGATCATAAAAACATGCTTCTACATCTAGTTCTCCATTCATTATGTGAATTCTGGATTTCGTTATTTCCCCTCCAGATTTTGTGCTTTATTAGGTATTTAACACTAACAGTCTGATATTTGACAGAATAGTGAAAGTCTCTTGTTTAACTTGCGTCATGCTGAATGCAGGATCCTTTTTCATTAAGAAATTCTCCACGTGGCATCTTCTGCACTAGGACTTTGAATCTTAGATCCATTGGCGTAATTGGGTATGACATGGACTATACATTAATTCACTATAATGTTATGGTAAGTGGATTGCATTTGTTTTCCTGTTTCTTGTTAAACTCACAGCCCTATTACTCAACTCAATCTAATTGCTTAAAGTAGACCCTTTTTAATGTTTGTCTTCATATGTGGTGTTATCATTAGACCTTGATCACAGGGGTAAAAAATTAGCTCAATTGGGATGTTATTAAGGAAGTTGCTGCTAGTTAAGATATGTATAACATTGACATTTCAATGTCCTATCTTGATTATTAATTGTAGTTATGCTGTTTATTAAAACATTTTGTATTGTCTCATTAGTGTGAAATATCTGTTCATATTATTAATACCTAAAAATTTAGGTATTTAAATTTTGTTGAAAATAGATTTTAAATAAATACTTAAGTGCTAGTGTAATTTGTCTTACTTTAATATGGATGATGAATTATGGTTAAATATGTTATTTTGTTTGTATAAATATATGACTAATGAAACTAAACATATTATCTTTGTATAGTTGTTGTAAGATCTTGGCATACTATGCTAACTAAAGTGCCTATTTGATGATGAAATATATTTGGTTCTAGAAGTGATTTTGTCATTTATCCTATCTTTTGATATATAAATACTTACCTAATGCTACTGATTGTTGGTGCAATCATACTTAAGTAGTCAATGTTAACGGGATACTTGGCAGATGAAAAAGTCCAAAGGTCTTGGCTGGCAGTTAAAATGTCCAACGAAAAGTCGAAAGGCCTTGGCTGGCAGTTAAAATGTCCAACAAGTGTTAGAAGATGCTGACGAAGTCCAATAAGTTTTAGAAGATGTTGGAGAAGTACAACAAGTGTTTGAAGATGGATACGTCCAAGAGGTCTTCGCAAATGACGAATACAGAAGACCAGCAAGTGTTGATAGAAGTCCTTTGCAAATGTGAAAGACCAATAAGTGTTAGCAAGATGCTTGAAAGGGGAATGCTAACCAAGAGTATTACAAGTGTCATTGAGGAAGACTCAGAGGAGGTAAGTACTCTTGATAAGTTGAACAAGACTGGGAGGCCGGAGTATTAACAAGTTGAAGAAGAACCAGAGGCCTCTTGGCATGGGAGATGCGATAGATTAAGAGCGACTATTGTTGAATACTTCCACAGATAAGATTCTTAATTGTAGGAATGATGATTGGTTTAAATTAGCTTGATTATAGGGATAAGGTATTTAATTGTAGGGATCATAATTAGCTTGATTATAGAGATTAAGTGATAGACATATCATAATTATAGGATTCTCTTTCCCTTTTATGTATATAAATACCTACATGTATTTATATTATGATATTGGAAATAAATTATCTCTTTCTCTTTTACATGGATTCAGAGCAAATTCTTCTTCTCTCATTTTTTTTTATGCCGCCACTACTATTGCTGCGCCTCTTGCTACCACGTTGCCCTTACTGTCGATTTTGGTGTCGATGTCCTTTACTGTCGATTTCGCCATCAACGTCCTTTGCTGTCGATTTCGATGTTGATGTCCTTTGCTGTCGATTTCGGCGTGACGTCTCTTGCTGTCGCCTTCTACTGCGGCTGTCACTGCCTGTTGCTGGATCAACCAACACTTCTCTAATCTGCTACTACTTAGGTGCTGCCTTTGATTTCCCTTGCTACTATCTTGACACCGGTTTTTTCTCATCTTTCGCAATGGCTGCTCGTGGTCGTGGGTTCTTTCAGGGTCGTAATAGTAGTTGTGGTCATGGCCGTGGAATTGATACCACCAGAAGTAGTTGTTCATGTGTTCATTGTGATCGTCCCAACCATGCCTTCGAGAAGTGTTGAGCGAAGTTTGGTAAACCTGATTGGGCTAATAATACATCTACCGAACTATCGACTCCATCACTAGACACTAGCAATCATAAAGATATGGTCTGTTTCTCGTTGTCACGCCCCAGAAGCTCATGCTTGATCGAAAATTGGGCAACATCTCTCCTGAACGACGGACAATATGAATCTCATAATGCATATCTCTCAACCACATAATATGACACAACCATACACGTCTGACAACAATACAAATAAATTACTAATATCACATCCACGCAGTTTAATAATGTCCAAATAATAAATACTATAAACTCTGTAAACGAAATGCAAAACCAACTAAAGGTCCAACGTAGTTAAGTATAAGTCAACTGACGAAATAAAACTAACATCTCTAGAAAATATGAAACAACTCGAAACGGAAATATTCGACACTAAGGGATAGCGGATGGATCCTCTCCTTACGACACGAGTTGCAGTTATCTATTACCTGAAACAAAAAGGAAAGCAAGCGGCGGTGAGTCCGGGCTCGAACTCTGCGGGTATAGCGAATAGATAAATGTATGATATAAACAAGATAAATTAAAACAGATAGAAACAAGGTATACAGTCTTCAAAATGTAGAGCATAAATCAAATGTGAAAATATACCTGCGGGGCATAATCGGAAACCCCCATGACACATCAATAAGCCGCTCGTACTACTGAGTAGAAACAGATCGAAGAATAAATGCAAATCAACAACCATATATGCATGTCAATCATATGCAATAATCATAGTTCAAACAAATGCAACATGCATCGTATGTACATGATGCAATAATATATGTCATCTCTACACATCAATCTACAACCATCACATATGCAATAATCATAGTTCAAACAAATGCAACATGCATCGTATGTACATGATGCAATAATATATGTCATCTCTACACATCAATCTACAACCATCACACATATTTGCGTGGCCGACCGAGCAAGGGTTGTGACAATTGTATGCACTTTGACATCCATCTCCTATGAGTGACCGAGTGGACAGGATACTGGGAGAACAACTTCAATCCCGAATCCCAAGAAAAGGAGGAGCACAACTGCCCTATATCAAAGACCCCAGGGGAGCACAACCGCCCTATATCAAAGACCCTAAGGGAGCACAACCGCTCTAATACCCAAGAACAAGGAGGAATAACCTCTGACTCCAAGAAGGGAAGCACAACCGCTCTAGTACTCAACGGGGGAGCACAACCGCTCTACCTATCCCTCATAAATAACAGAGGGGGTGTCACCGCCGGCTACTACAACAACTACCACTACCCATGAGTGGTTGAAAGTAGCATGATAGGATGGCCGCTCGCACTTTGACAACTACCACTACCTCGAGTGGTTTAGTGGGAAGACCACTATATGACTGATGGCAGGCTTAACTATAAGGAAGCTGATAACTTTCAGCATGTGCAACATGGTGCATGATACCTGCATGCATAGACACAACCTAGTCAACCATCATGGAATCAATAAGAAACATACACCCAAGTCAGAATCATAACAAATAATCATGCAACTAATCTATTGGGTAGGGTATATCTAATGCTAACCAAACCAAACTCTAGATAAGTCACATGGTATTTCTAAATTACACGCGTACTAGCGGTACTCTTCGGATGAGAAAACAAGAGTTGAGACTGTATAGCTGAAAATTTGGATTTTTAACTCAAAGATTAAGCAAAGAAAAGTATCAACCAGAAAACAAGTAAAGTGGAGCTAAGGTAAATAAACCTACTCAGATAACAAGATAACTATGCATTTAAAGGTAAAAGGAGCTAAATAATAAAGCAAGAAGTACCCGCCTCAAATAGAGAAGTTCGTAAACGAAGAGAATTTTCCACGATCAACCGTGCAAGTCCCAAGTCAGAGTCCTGTATTAAAGACTAAGTTTAGCTATTTATACAATTACTAAATTAATTAAACAAGATATTAAACATGATTAGGATAAAACCTAATTATAACATCTATTTAAATCAAAATCTAAAAACAAATATGAATTTCCTTCTTAACCCAAAATCAAATCCCTCGATACCCATCCAATGCCTAATCAAACTCACGGTAAGAACCCAATTTGACACAATTCAGCCAACATTTAATTCCAAATCAAAGCCATTTCAATAAGATCGTTACTTAATTACTCAATCGCTTATGTCGAGGTAATTAAGAACACAATTGCATTAATACTAAGACTAAGACTTAACAACTCTAGACAATCGATTATTTGTATCATCTACATACATGTGTCCTTATGTTTTGGACGCTTCGCAATGCACGTATCAACACCTTCTCAACTCCTTATATATATTACACAAGCACTTGCAACACAACGGTAGTTATAACAAACCGAAGCTATCATTGGGCTTTAGTGTTGTTTTCTTTAAATTGAAAATAAAAAAACAGATATATATCAAGAAAAACAAATAAGAATTTCTTATAACTACAAGGTTTCTACTGCTTATAACAAGAGACATCCAATTAAAATATTTAATAACCGGAGATGCATGTATACGAAGGAAAGCACAATCATAATATGACATCGCAGATTACATACATCAGTATAAATTTACATTTGTTCATGGTTTGGTAGACTTTAGTGATTTCTACATGCTTTAAAATAAAAGTAAATCAAACAAATAACTTCAACTATTTTACGATTGAAACCAAATTGATAAACCACCATTTTAGTTTGGTTTAACAGTTTCAATTTATGAATTCCCTACATAACTCTCTGTTGCGAAAGACCCTCAACCGAAAAACCTAATCTAAGATCTTCTTACCTCGTCAGCAATTCCGACACAGAACAGTGCCCACGAAGAGAATGTCGAACCCCAGGAATGGGCTGCCGATGCTGGATCTCGGCAAGCACTGGATCTCGACAAGGAGAAGAGTCGCAAAGAGAGGAGGGTTGTCGTCAGTTTGCTTGAGTGAGGAAAACTCGCAAAGGCTCCCGATCGGCTTGCGAAGAGGGGAGAAAGAGGGATCGCAATGTGCTCCAGTTTTGACATTGGTTTGCGAATAAAAGGAAGAGGAGGAGGTCGGCGGTTTTGTGTCGAAGATAAGAAGGAAAAGAGGGGGGTGTTGGCGTGAAGGAGAGAGGAAATTAGAGATTATAAGTTGAAGTTAAGGCCAAATTGCAAAAAGCCCCTCCCAATTTAGTTATTCTAAACCAAACCCATAGGTTTCGTTTCATGCGTTTTAACCCCTTAAAGTATTTAACACTCGTACTGATTATGAGAAATTCCTTTGCTCTTCTGCTAGCATTCCCTCTGCGACTACTGTCTCATCCTCTCTAGGTGTGTTTGCTATGTCTTGTGATAGATCTTGGATATTGGATTCCGATGCGTCTGCTCATATTTCTGATAACAAGTTTGTTTTCTCTTCCTCTTTTATTTCCTCATCTGTATCCCCTGTCCATTTAGCCAATGATATCTATTCTCCAATTACGAGAAGAGGTGTTGTCAAGCCTACTGCAAATATCACTCTTGAAAATATTCTCTTTGCACCTAAATTTTCTGTTAGTTTATTGTCCATAAATCAGCTAACAAAAGCTCACAACCGTTCTGTATCTTTTTATCCATCTTATTATATTTTTAGGACCTACACACGAAGAAGATGATTGATAGAGGACATAAGAGTGATGACCTATACTATCTGGATTCGATTACATCTGTAAATTCTCGGGCACTCTCATCAATTGTCTCCTTACTAGTGTCATTCTCATCTATGTCACCCATCTTTTTCGCTCTCAAAAGCTTAGTTCCCGTTTTGTATACTAATTTCCAATGCGAGTCCTGTGAATTTAGCAAACACCATCGTACTTCTTTTCCTTCTAGAGTTGGTAAACGTAGTTCTTTTGCATTTAAACTTGTTCATTGTGATATTTCGGGACCTAGTAGAGTTGACTCTAAAGGAGGTTTTCAGTATTTTATAATTTTTATTGATGATTATTCTTGCATGACATGATTATATTTACTCAAAAGTAAGAGTAAGGTTCCTGATGTGTTAACATCATTTTATGATGAAATAAAAACTCAATATTTTGTTGCCATGCGTTTTCTTTATACTGATAATGTAATTGAGTTCACTCAAAAGACAGTATCTAAATTCTGTAATTCTCATGGCATAATACGTCAAATCTCTTATTCATACACTTTCCAATTAAATGGAGTTGCTGAACGCAAATACTTTCACATTTTAAACGTAACTCGTACTCTTCTTGTTACATGCATGTCCCTAAGTATTTTTTGGGTGATGCTGTTTTCACAGCTTGTTTTCTCATAAATAGGATGTTGTCTACTGTTTTACTTGAGGGTATCCCCTTCTCTTGTCTTTTTTCTGACAAATCTCTTTTCTATGTGTCTCCTCGTATATTTGGTTGTGTTTGTTTTGTTCATAATTTTACTCATGGCTTGGATAAATTGTGTTGCTCTATTAAATGTAACCTGCTTGGATATTCTCGCACACAAAAAGAATATCGTTGCCTTGCTCCACTAACAAAACACAGTTACACTTGTGCTGATCCCCCCCCCCCCCCCCCCCCCCCCCCCCCTTGTCACATGATACATTAGTGTCTCGTTCATTACCTATCCCACTATTCATGTCTTTATACTACCTATCCCACTATCCATGTCTCCTACTATAGATGCTCCGTCTCCTAAACCATTGCAGGTGTACACGAGGCTTGCTCGATCAGAACCATATTCATGTCCCTCACATCCTCTTCTTATAGCTCCTAATGTTTCTCGCCTCTTCGATGTTGGTCTGCCTATTCCTCTTTGTAAAGGTATTCGGTTTTGCACTACTCATCCATTGTAATTGTCTAATCATATCTCGTTTGATTACCTTGGTCCTGCGTTTTGTGCTTTTGTTGTTTCTCTATCATCTACAGAAATTCCAACTTCCTACTCTGAGGCTTATCAATACTCGGCTTGGCGAACAACAATGGATGAGGAAATGTCTGCCCTTATCTCTCGTGGTACTTGGGAGCTGGTGGCTGCCCACCGTCTGTTGATATTGTTGTCCGTCGTTGGGTATTTACTCTGAAATTTAAAGCCGGCGGTACTATTGATCGATTCAAAGCTCGTATGGTGGCCAAAGGATTTACGCAGACCTATGGTGTTGATTACTTTGAGACGTTCTCTCCTACTGCTCGCTTGAATTCTATTAGAGTTCTATTCTCCTTGGTTATCAATCAATCTTGGTCAATGTATCAGCTAGATGTGAAGAATGTTTTCTTTATGGCGATTTTCACGAGACCGTGTTTATGGAGCAACCTCCAGGATATGTTGCTCAGGGGAAGAATGCTATTATGGTTTGTAGACTTAAAAAGACTATTTATGGTCTTAAATAAAGCCCTAGAGCCTGATTTGATAAATTTAGTAATATAATCAGTCTTGTTGGCTTCAAACAGTACAAATCAGGTCATTCTGTGTTTATATGACAAAGCACAAATGGGATTATCGTGCTTATGGTTTATGTTGACGACAGCCTAATATCTGACAGTGATATAGGTGGGATAGACAAAACTAAGAAGTCTTTGCAACAACACTTTGTGACAAGGGATATGAGACGTTCTAAGTATTTCTTGGGAATTGAAATTGCTCACAGCAAGTCTAAAGTTTCATTTTGCCAACGGAAGTATGCTACAGATTTACTCAAAGAAACCAGATTGCTTGGAATGAAGCCGGTTGATACACCTATGGATATCAATTCGAGTGTTTGAGATAATACTGGAGAATTCTTTGAGGATAAGGCAAAATATACACGGTTTGTTAGGAAACTCATCTACTTAACAACAACGAGATTTGATATCTCCTTTGTAGTTGGAATAGTTAGTTGGTTAATGGATAATCCGAAGCAAGTTCACTGAGATGCTGCTATCAGGATTCTTAAGTATATTAAGAAATCCCTAGAAAAATGGTTGTCATTTAAAAGAAATGGACACCTAACGATCGAAGCTTATTCTGATGCTCACTATGTTGGATTTAAGACCGACAGACGGTCCGCTTCTGGGTATTGCACTTATGTAGGGGGAAATCTAGTTAATGGTGAAGTAAGAAATAGATTGTTGTTGCTAGGTCGACTGTCGAAGCCAAGTACAGAGTCATGACTCACACTGTAACCGAGATGTTATGACTTAAGAATTTGCTTGAAGAATTAGGGTCCACCAACAATAAACCACTGCCAATGTACTGTGACAACTAAACTGCTATTCACATGGCAAATAATCCATTTTTCATTAGAGGACTAAACATATTAAGGTTGATTGCCACTTTATTCACGAGTGTGTAATGAGTCAAAAATTGTGACTTCATTCACATTATCGTCCAACCAAGTTGCTGATGTATTCACTCAAGCATTAGGAGGAAAAGGATTTTCAGAATTTTGTGACATGCTGAATATGATTGACATATATGCTCCAGCTTGAGAGGGAGTGTTGATTACTTTCACAGATAATATCCTAAATTGTAGGGATTATAATTGATTTAGATTAGTTTAATTATAGGGATAATAACCTTAATTATAGAGAGCATGATTAGCTTGATTATAGGGATTAAGTGATAGACATGTCATAATTATAGGATCATCTTTCCCTCTTTATATATATAAATACCTACATGTATTCATATTATGGTATTGGAAATAAATTATCTCTTTCTCTTTTACAACTATAATCTTACATTTTTTGTAGAATTTTTTGCTTAGATATGTACTCAACCAAGAAACTTATGTTTTGGATTAAAGTCAACGAAAAAACTTGATCTGAAGTTAAAATTTCCAAGCAGATTAAGTCGATTGAAAATTTGTTTCAATTGATTGAACAATTGAATCGACTTGGTGGCTGAATGTAGATATTCTACTCGTGAATAGAAACATTATGTTCCAGCTTGAATCACTAAAAAATATTCAATTACCGAAAAACATTTGGGTCGATTTAAGAACTATTCGTTAGAGGATAAGGTTATTAGTAAAAATTAGAGTTAACTAGCATAGGTCGGAGTCCAATGAACAAGTTGTTTTTGACAAAGTTTGGGTTGATTAATGCAGAATTGAGTCAACTGAAAAAGTGTTTGAGTTACTAAAGAAGTTGTTTTGAGATCAATGTTTCAATCAAATGAGACAAAATTGAGTTTATTGAAATCATCTAGATTGGATTCAACAGTCTGGTTGCGATTAGAAATAGGGGATCAATGAGACCTCAAAAATATCAATTCTGATAGTGCTCTTGACAAACTGTAAAGAGTTTAAGGGGTTACAAGGTTTTTTTTCATACTTGATGTTTTTCTCTATTTTTATATGTTTTATTTTCATGTACTTTATTTATTTTGTTGCAACGGTAAAGTTATCGTCATGTGACCTTATCGTTATGAGTTTGAATAGTAGAAACAACCTCTTGCAATGCAGGTAAGGTTGCATACAATAGATCCAATGTGGTCTAATCTTTCTCTGGGATTCGTATTGGTGGGAACTTTGTGCATCGTCGTATTCTTTTTTAATTTATTTTGTTATTTGTATGGAGAAGAGGAAGGTATTTTTGCATGAAGTTTCTGCATCTCCCAGAAGGAGATTTTCTTTGTAGGGGATTTCCAAGTAGTGACATGGAGTAGGATTGAGATTGCAACCACGTCAAAGGCTTTGTTGTTTATTCTATTCATATTTNCGAGGCCAACTACAAAGTGATCAAGCTATTGGTCAATCTCTTGCCAAGCACCATCTTGGACAAGATTGGAGAATTTCAAGACGCAAAAGAGCTATGGAGCAAATTGGCAAGGCTTCATGAAGATCCCTCCACTAACTAAATCAAGAAAAATCCGAAGAAGGGAGATTCATCAAGTGAAGAGGACTCGGAAGTTGAGAAGTGCTCAACATCCGAAGATGAAGCTCAAGAAGCCTCTACCTCAAGGGGTCGAAGAGGAAATTCAAGAAGCCTCCACCTCTAGGATTGAGGGGGAGCAAAATGTGTCATTGGCATCGGATCAAAGACAAGCTTCAACATCATATTCCAATGTCAATGAAGAAGAAGAAAGTGTCACCTCTACACCACATGAAGGTATAAGAATTTCAAGTTGTAAAAATAAAGATCATATCATTTGTTTTGAGTGTAGGGAAAAAGGGCACTATAAGAGTAAGTGTCCCAAATTGGTCAAGAAAAAGGTGCTAGTGGCACCCAAGACCAAAGAGAAGCCAAAGGAGGTCGGCCTCGTGGCAAAGAAGGATAAGAAGCACATTGTGTGCTTCTCATGCAAAGCAAAGGGACATTATCGAAATCAATGTCCAAAGGGGAAGAATTCCACCAAGGCTAAAAGGAGGAGCTCAAGTCAAGGGGGAGCCTCCAAGAATAACACTAAGGTACCATTAGGTAATGGTACTTATTTAAATCATGATAATATGCATGCTAAAAATAATTATTATCATTTCAATGCTATTTATCATGAAAATAGGAGGTATGAGAAACCAAAAGAAAAATATAGAGTCTTTCATGCTAGGTCTACCACAACCAAGGATAGGGTAGATTTTAGATCATCTAAGGATAGACCTACCCAATCCAAGGCCAAAAAGAAAAATTACCAAGGCTATATTAGAAAACCAAGCCTTGAGGAGGTAATGATTGAAAATCAAGTTTTGAGGTCAAAACTTGATAAATTAGAAAAATCCCTCAAACGAATAGAAAATCTATTTAAGGGATCTAAGGATCAAAACCTAGATTTAGGAAATCAAGAACCCTCTAGGAGCAAGAGAGGTTTGGGGTACAAACCTAAGACTAAGGATGATGGTCTATCCTATCATAGAGTTCCATATAAATATGGAACTAAATCTAGGTCTAGGAGTCAAGTCAAGGTCACAAGGGAAGCCATCCCTAGGGTTGACCAAGACAAGACCAACATGACTAAGGCTTCAGAAAAGCCTAAGAAAGTCTTTAGGAAGGTATCAAGGGAGGTCATCCCTAGTGAATACCTAGAACACCCAAGGAGCACCAATAGGTTTTGGGTTCCTAAGAGTGTGTTCGCCACACCCTAGATAGGTCTAGGGAGTGTCAACTCTAATTGGAAGGGTAGTTAACCCAACCTTGATGAAGTTGACACTTTGGGACATTTTCAAGGAATTACTACCCTTGAAAATGAAGGATTTATTTATTTACTCTAGGAGGAGTAAAATTTGTGCCAAACTATATTTTTGGAAGATTGAACTTAATAAAAATTGGCACAGCTAGGATAGAATCCAAAGATAAGCCAAGTTGGGGAGTTTTGGCATTATCTTGGAAATTAGGGCAAATTTAGGGATATCAATGGCTTAGCGATGAGTTATTGATACTTAGATAGGAAATCTAGGTATATTCTTTTATGACACTATGCCATGTTTTGTATGCCCTATCACATGCCATGACATCATATTTCATCATTCATATTT
The DNA here is from genome assembly GCA_024364735.1 of Boesenbergia rotunda. Classification (NCBI taxonomy): domain Eukaryota; kingdom Viridiplantae; phylum Streptophyta; class Magnoliopsida; order Zingiberales; family Zingiberaceae; genus Boesenbergia; species Boesenbergia rotunda. The sequence goes on along the minus strand of JAGFNQ010005771.1, from coordinate 254,576 downwards.
ATTATGAAAATATTACATGTCATGTCATACATGCATCATCTAGTTATAATTTCTTTTGAAAATCTTAATATGATGCATGTCATAGTCATTAATCATGCATAAATCAATTTTTATTGAACTTAAGGACATTGGCATTAATTGACATCCTAGGTGGATGATCAAAGCTTATAATGTCTAGATAGAAATGCATGAACCCTTAGTTTAGGGAGAATATGACTTTTACATCTCACTAAGACCATAAGTTGACTTGTGTGTATTTTTGAGACACATTAGAAACAAGTGAGATGTTAGGGTGATGAACAAAACTCAAGGTGTTGATAAAGTGCATCAAATTGAGTTTTAGATTCATCAAAACAAGAATTTCAATGAACTCCAATCATTGGGAAAGCTAATGTACAAGTCATGTGCATTTAGCCCAAGGAACATGGTTGGATATTGTTTTTGAAAAACATTTTAAAACTATCTTGGAAAACCTTGGTGAAGACTATCTTTTGATAGCACTCATCATTGATGAAATAGATACAAAATAGAGTAAAACATTGAAGTATTTCAATGGTTTCCAATTTTGTGTCAATCTTTGGAAATGAAGGTTATTTCATAGAAAACTATTTTTCCATGATAGTATATGGTATAAATAATGTCTACACGAAATTTTAGAATTTTTCGAATTTTGTAGAATTATTTAGGGGTTTCTGAATTTCGGATCTGAAATTGTTTTCAGATTTCAGAAACTCCCAATCGATCAGGTGATCAATTGGGACCATAGCCAATCGATTGGTTAATCGATTGGTCGATCTTTTTGCGAGCACAGAAGCTCGCGTAATCGATCATTTGATCGATTACAGTCATCCGTAATCGATTCGTTGATCGATTGAGGCTAGTTTAATCGATTGGTTCCCAACAACAATCGATTGGTGAGACTGAAAATGTCTATTTTCAGTCCAATGACCCATTTTTGAGTAACCTACCAATCCCTAAACCCTGGAATTACTTTTATAAGTATATTTGGGTAAATTTCATTGTGAAATCAAAAAGGGAAACGGTTCGGTGAACATTTAAGGGTTAAGGAGAGGTTTTGGTTCAAGTTTTGAATCCCAAAATCTCAATCACCTCAAGTTGAGTTTTTCCTAAAGGTTTTAGGAACTCAAAATCATTGTTGGTGCAATGATAGAGGTTTAGAGCATGTTTTGAGGGGGAGGTCTTCCTTAACAACATGTGGTTGTATTTTTATTTTTGATAAAATGAAAGGATGAAGATTGGAAATCTTCATTATGATGAATGCTCAAGGTTGAGCATAAGTTAAATGAAAAGTATGGGAGTTTCATTGTGTATACCTTTGACCATATAGACTTTCAGGGAGAGTGTTTGATGTGTGTCAAAGGGGGAGAAAATTGAAAGGCTAATAGGGTTTAGTCTTTCTCAAACATATTGTCAAACATCAAAAAGGGGGAGATTGTTGGTGCAATCTTAGTTAGGTCAGGGTTGACCTAGTTTGACAAAGCTCAGGTGAGCTTGAGTCTAGCAAGCTCGGGTGAGCTTGAGGTGTATGTTTCGATGTTTGATAATGATGTTTGAGTGGTCATGATGTGTGAGTCAAGTGGGTCAAGGTTGACTGGAGACTTGACTGGGAAAGACCTAGTGGAACTAGGTGAAGTCCAGGTAGATCGGGGAGATCGTACGCTGGCATGGCAAAAGACCTAGTGGGACTAGGCAGACCTAGTGGGACTAGGTGAAGTCCAGGTAGATCGGGGAGATCGTACGCTGGCATGGCAAAAGACCTAGTGGGACTAGGCAGACCTAGTGGGACTAGGTGAAGTCCAGGTAGATCGGGGAGATCGTGCGCTGGCATGGGAAAAGACCTAGTGGGACTAGGCACACCTAGTGGGACTAGGTGAAATCCAGGTGGATCGGGGAGATCGCACGCTGGCATGGGAGAAGACCTAGTGGGACTAGGTGAAGTCCAGATGGATCGGGGAGATCACATGCTGGCAAGGTGGAAGTCTACCGAGAGACTAGACCTAACTCGAGTGTTAGGCAAACCTGGTGGGGAATCAGGTTAAGTCCGAGCTGGGAGCTAGGCAGTAGAAATCCAGGTTGGTCAAAGGGGTTGACCGGACACTTGGTAGGGGAACCTAGGCTTGTGGAAAGAAGTTGAGTTGGACTCAATCGATTGGGTAATCGATTGAGTCAATCGATCAGGTGATCGATTACAGCAGTTTGTGCGAGGAAGCAGAAGAGTTCTGAATCGATTGGGTAATCGATTCAGGGTATCGGTAATCGATTGGGTAATCGATTACGGCAGTTGCGCGAGAGAACAGAGAAGCTCTGAATCGATTGGGTAATCGATTCAGGGAACTGGTAATCGATTGGCTAATCGATTACGGTTCGAAAACTAGCCGTTGAACGGCTAAATCCTACGTGGTAATCGATTGGCTAATCGATTCAGAAACCCTAGGTGTCGAGTATAAGGGCTTTCGCGCAGGTTTGTGGCTGAAGAACTTCTCCTCTTCTTCTTCAACTACATTGCCATTTCAAGGGAAGCCTTGGAGCTCGTTGCTGCTGCATTTCCAAGGTCCAAGAGGCAATCACAAGCTTGAAGATAGCAAGAAAAGCAAAGTGTGAGCTTATTTGTAAATCTTGTAAGATTTTATCTTGTATTTGCTTTTGTTCTTGTTGTATCTTTGTAACAAGCTTGTAAGAGGTTTCTCCACCTCAAGAAGGAGACTTTCATAGTGCATGAGAGTGTGAGGAGAGTGGATCCTTGGATTAGTCACCCGACCGGGGTGGATACCAAGTAAATCCTTGTGTTAGCGTTTGCTCGAGTCTTCCGCCGCGACAAATCATCAAGGAGCAAATCGGAGCTAATCACCCCCCCTCTAGCTCGCCAATCGGTCCCAACATCATCTACGTAGAGTACAAGAAACACCACTACGTTTCCGTCATATCTTTTGTACACACACGACTATAGGGATTAAACCCTCGCAGCAATTAATGACCGAATTAACGTTATTTACTGATAATTAACCATCCAGATCTAAACGTCTAAACGTCTGGAGGTTACTGATTTTGCATTAATCAACAGTTAATGCATCTGTTACATTTGAGCAAAAAAAAAACATTCCGCAGGTGGCAAAACATTGGTTTATTCGTTTGGACACGCACAGGTCGTGCACGAATCTACTTGGTTCAGTACAAATTCATGCCCTAGATTTGCACTTCTTTGCGCACCCACACGTGAGAGAGAACCTCTCCCTATGCATTTGTTCACAAGTTACATGCTTGTGAAACAATATAAACCAACCAATATGCCTTGAAACTCTTAATGTGGGACTAAAGTCTCATTCACAATGAGACCTCTTTATTCTCCACCTTCCTTTCCATTCACTTGAAACTCTCAATGTGGGACTAAAGTCTCATTCACAATGGAGTCTCTTTATTCCCTTTTTCATTCACTAGTATCCAATAGTATCCTTGTGTGGACTTGTAATGATCTCTATATTTATGAAGTTTCTACCAAGACTTGGACATATTAACCTTGTGCCATTGCACAATCCGAGTTCAGGTGCAACATTTCTCAATAGCATAATAGGACAACCACTTTCAAAGTAATTCTATGTGGTGGCAAATCACTCGGAGCAAGAGAATTTAAAATTTTTTCTTGGAAAAAGTTATTGTTGTCATCTTCAACACTATCCCAAGATATATATTCCTTCTCATTCCCTTGGAAAATCAGAAATAAGAATGTCATTAATTATGTCAACATCAACATTTTTAAGCTATGTTTAGTAAGAATTACATTACAAAATTAATTACTTTATTTAGTATAGTTTTAAAACTGTAATGTAATGTAATTTGCATTACAAAAGCTAGTAAAAGTATTGTAATCTAGATTACAAGGCCAACAACATGTAATCCGGATTACATTACAAGCTTAAGTACATTACAAACTGAATTATATTACCCCTAACTAAACGCATCTTTAGGATTGATAATTGCTTTTCCAACCACAATGTCTCATATAAATCTCATATTTTGTTGAAGATGTATTTATTATATTTACACGATTCCAAAATATCAACCTTCAAATATTTGCAGCGATTTTTTCACTTACAAATCCTCTTTTTATAGCCAATAGTCCCTGACGAAAATCTTCACCAAAAACCATAGTCTTCCCACCAAATACCAAGATATTTCTCATAATTTCTTGAAATATTTTGTTAACAGATTCAAACAAATACGATTTTTCATTGGAGCCTCATCCCATACTATAGCTAAGGCTTGTCAAATTAACTATGCAAGGTCACTTATCTTTGTGCTTGGGGCAATGTCATAGCTAGTGAGGTTATAACTGAGGCGCCACAATTGCTAGTTGAAAACTATTTCCAAAACTATGCAAGGTCACTTTGTTTTTCAATTTTACAAAGAGTATCTGCTATTGGCCTAAGTACATTTGTAGCTCAAGTAACTAGAGGTGTAACGAGCAGTGACAAGTATGGAAGAGAGAGAGAGAGAGAGAGAGAGAGAGAGAGAGAGAGAGCCCAAACGCCAACGTAAGTTGGCATTTATAAATATGATATAGGGAGTTAACTACACAGATCGTGACCACAATCTCTGGCAAAACATTCACCCATTTCCTCCATTGATCCCAACTATTAATTATAGGCGCTTCCATTATGTCAACTGCTTGATTGTTACTCGCCATTAACTCCAAAAATGATGATCGTAGGCCATATTTGTTGTGACCAACAACTGCGGGGGCAGTAGTGGCTCTCTTGAGAAGAGTTATAGCCTATTCAACTCAAAGGGGAGAGCTTAGAGAGCTACAAATGGAGAGATCGAGGAACCCAGAATGGAGAGTTTGGGCAGCTCAAAGTAGAGAGCTCAAGTAACTTGGGGTAGAGAGCTCGAGGAACTCAGAATGGAGAGCTCAAGGAACCAAGTTCAAAATAGCTGACGATGCTTACCTGCCGACCTAGCCCAGAGTCTTGGAACACGTGATATGTGTGAAGTGGGGCTATGTAGGCATAGCTTGCTAGCAAATTGAAGCAATCTTGGCCACAATGAGCAAGTGTTAAGATAGCGTATGCCGTCCCCACGGGATGGACTGATGGTTAGTGCGTGGGTGTTGCCACCAAGATAGCGTATGCCATAAATCTAAGTATATCCATTACCAAATGAGATTTAAGTCCGTCCGTTGTACTGAGAGCATTTATCGACCCACTTGCAACATGCAATGGTACCAACTCACAAGAGTCACTAGAGTTGACAATTTCCATCTTATCTATTATGGCTTACCACTAACTTGAATTTGAAAGGGTTTCTAAGAGATCAAGTAACTGATTCTAAAACCAAAGACAATTAGAAAGAAGAATAATTGGGGTGACAATGAAGCACAAGGTAAATAGTCCAATATTAGAAGTATGATTTAAGATGACGGTAGGTGACAATAAGATGAGAGAGTTTTATGCGAGTGTTGGAGCATGCTTTGATCTCAACCTTCATCTATACACTAACAAAGATGGATTCTTAAGAGTAGGTGCCAATTTAGGAAGAGTGCATGAAGAACCAAAGGAGGAAAGATAGGCAAACAACATGGCTCCTTTACTAGAAGGGAGGAAAGATAGGCAAACAACATGACTCCTTTACTATCGTATGTTCTTATAGTTGATAATCGAAGATACAAAGCGGATTGGTAAGTAAATAGGGTTATAGTGGAAGCCCATAACATTCTCATATACATGGCAGGACTAGAATATAAGAGTTTATTGAGTCTTCACTAGCTCTAACTCTATAAATAATATGGAGGAATAGTTAGCAAAAAAGGTCAAAATCAAATTTTAACATTTTTTTTTCAAATGTTGATTAGTTAGAAATGGCCATACGAGTAATGAGTAAAATTTATGAACATGTATTTTGGCGACCAATAAATGCTCTAGATAAGCAATGTAAAATTATGATAATACACGCATTCAATGAAGTAGAGAAAGACCAAAGAAGACTTGATTAACAATGATAAAATATGATAAACTTTATTTATACACATGATAATATAGTAAGGAATACAGTCTGATGTCGTAGGAGGATACATATATCCGATCCCACTTAATATGATAAGACTTAGTTGTTTGATTAGTTGGAAATCGAACATCATTAACATGAATAAATTCTCAACGGAGCAGCAGGCCATTTTCTTCAAATTCTTTGGATATTGCCGTGTTGATTCATTAACCTATGCTACCTCTCCGATCTTCCATTTTAAACTCTAGTGTAATTTACTAATATCGACTCATGTAAGATTAAGTGAATACGCATAATTGATTTTGTTAAAAAATTCCTTTCATCAAATATTACAAGATATAAGCCCTATTTATATACAAAGTTAGGACTTATTCTAAGAAATAATTAGAACTCTATTCTAGGAAATAAATTAGGATTCTATTTTAAGGACTAATTTATATTTTAGGTAAAATATAAATTATGATACATCAAATTATCCCTAGTTATATTTACAATATTCTAACACTCCCCCTCAAACTGGAGAATATAAATCATATGTACCTAGCTTGTTACATATGTAGTCAATTCGGGGCCCTTTAAGTGACTTAGTGAATATATTTATTAGTTGATCATGTGAGTTGACATAACTAATAGATGTTTCTCTAGATATAATTTTCTCTCTGACAAAGTGACAGTCAACTTTAACATGCTTTGTCCTTTCATGAAAAATTAGATTTGAAGCGATATGCATGACAACCTAGTTGTCACATATAAGTGATATTTGTGTAATCTCTCCAAATCTTAATTCCTGAAGTAACTGTTTGAGTCATATAAGCTCTTTACTGGCTATGACCATAGCTCAATACTCTACCTCTGCACTGAATTTTGCTACAACATTTTACTTTTTGCTTTTCCAAGAAACAAGATTATCTCCGACAAATGTACAAAGCCCAGAAGTAGATATCTTATCAGTGGGAGAACCTGTCCAATCTGTATCAGAATACCCTACGACTCGAGTATGCCCTTTGTCTCCGTACAAAAGACTCTTTTCTGGAGCACCTCTGATATATCGAATAATGCAGATCACAACATCCTAATGTCCTTACCTAGAGAGTTGAGAAATTGACTTACTACACTTACCGCAAATGAGATGTCTGGACGAGTAATAGTAAGATAGCGTAGTTTCCCTACTAATCGCTTGTATCGTTCGAGATCTGGAAGAGACTCCCCTTGATTTGACGGGAGCTTGACATTAGGATCTATGGGGTTGTCAACTGTCTTTGAGTTTAACATCCTTGTTTATTCTAAAATATCGATTGCCTACTTTCTTTGGGATATGATGATCCCATCTTTGGATTGTGTTTCTATCCCTAAGAAATATTTGAGTTTGTTGAGATCCATTGTCTGGAAATGTTTGAGAAGATGTTTCACCTGGGATTTGCAGATCACAACATCCTAATGTTCCTTACCTGGAGAGTTGAGAAATTGACTTACTACACTTACCGCAAATGAGATGTCTGGACGAGTAATAGTAAGATAGCGTAGTTTCCCTACTAATCGCTTGTATCGTTCGAGATCTGGAAGAGACTCCCCTTGATTTGACGGGAGCTTGACATTAGGATCTATGGGGTTGTCAACTGTCTTTGAGTTTAACATCCTTGTTTATTCCAAAATATCGATTGCCTACTTTCTTTGGGATATGATGATCCCATCTTTGGATTGTGTTTCTATCCCTAAGAAATATTTGAGTTTGTTGAGATCCATTGTCTGGAAATGTTTGAGAAGATGTTTCACCTGTGAAATCCCGGATGATCACTACCTGTGATGACAATATCATCAACATAAACCACTAAGTAGATGTAACCAGTAGATAAGTGACGATAAAAGACAGAATGGTCGGTCTCGCTCCTAGTCATGCCAAACTGTTGAATTACAGTACTAAATCTACCGAACCATGCTCTGGGTGACTGCTCGAGGCCATATAAAGATTTTCGCAGACGACATACAAGACTAGAAAACTCCTCCTGAGTAACAAAACATGGAGGTTGCTCCATGTAGACTTCCTCGAGTAGGTCACCATGTAAGAAATCATTTTTGATGTCCAACTGATAAAGAGGTCAATGTCAAATCGCAGTAATGGACAGGAATATGCACACAAAGGATATCTTGGCAATAGGAGAAAAAATATCCTCATAATCCAATCCGAAGATTTGAGTATGACCCTTAGCGACGAGGCGAGCTTTAAGCCGGTTAACTTTTCCGTCTGGACTAACTTTCACCATATATACCCATCGACAACCAACAACTGATTTCTCTGGTGGTAGAGGAACGAGGTCCCAAGTCCCACTGCTTTGTTAGACACACATTTCGTCGAGCATAGCTTGTTTCCATTATGGATGGGAAAATGCATCATCTGCAGTCTTTGGAAGAGAAACAAACGACAAAGAGGAAAGACAAGAATAATAGGAAGGAGAAAGACAATGATAACTTAAAGAAACATAATGAGGAGAAGGATTACGAGTGGAACACATACCTTTTTGAAGTGCAATAGGAATATCAGACTCGGGAGATGGGACCGGAGGAAGTGGCAAATGACTAGGCTCCAAAGATGTGTCCACGGCAGTGCCAGCACTGGGCGGCAGCCAAGCAGGACAAGAATGACGCTGATAAACCCGCAATGGAGGAGGAGATGGGTTGGAGGTGATAGAGAGTCCTCCGAAGAGTAAAAGATAGTCACTGGCGTAGGCGTAAAATGAGAAAACTAGGACGGAGATGCGTTAAGCCCAAAAAATGGAACCGAATCAAAGAACGTGACATCAGCAGATATGAAGTATCGACGGAGTGTAGCGACCCGCCTTCTCTGTTTCAGACGGATCGTTACTTCTCTCTGCTTCTCGGCTCTAATGCATAACTAATAGAAATGCGGAAATCTTTTTTTCTTCTTTTTAAATTCATCTAAGAATGATATTCTAACTTAAGTAGTCATGCATGATACCATGTCACACTTCCTTTCTCAAAAACTCGTAAAATGATACTTATTGAAACCTGCCTCACCCAACTCAACCTTTGGGTATCAGTCGACTGATAGGCCTGAATTCTGAATTTACAGGTTTCGGCACTTGCTTCAAAACTCCACCAAACCTATACTTTCGAGCCATATGGAATCATGACACCATTTCTATACTCTATGCCAGTTTTCAAATCAATTTAGCCAATCAAAACGGATCCATAAACTTGAAATTAGGACTTTTGCGGAAGAAAATAAACTATTCAAGTTATATGAACTTTAACAATAAAGTTTGTACCAATCTTGACTCCTATGTATTCATAACACCAAATACATGTTCTATAATCTTGCTAAAGCATTATGAAATGTGAATGCAACTTTTCCAAACATATTTAAGAAGTAAAAACTTGATTCAAGGAGAAATTAATACTATCTTGGCACAAACATCTATTTCTCTAACAAAGTATCAATATTTCCAACTACTCACACTTTTACTCATCCAATGCAATTATAAGGATATGTATGCTAAATGAAATGACATGGAATCTTAACTCTAAGAAATTGAGCATGTAAAACTATCCAAAGCTTAAATGTTCGCTAAACTCCATAAAGCAAGAACTTGAGATTTGAATAAACTAAAACATTGTAATTCAAATAACTAAATTGTCTCGTCTCAAGGATCTCTCCAAAATCAGCCACCACACACACTTTACTCAGCACCGCCTCGTCGCCTTCCTTCAGAATTGCTTGCCTTTACCTTTATCTGCAGTAAGAGGAAATGCAACTAGTAAGCAAAAAGCTTAGTAAGTACTATCTAGCTCACAAAATCTCGAAATGTGCAAACATGCTTCTAGAACAATATGAAAATCATATGAGATACTAACATGCTTGGAAGAAAACTAAGAACATGTATAACTCAAAACATGCATACTCAAGCAATAATAAATCTCAATTTACTTTTCTTGGCTCAACTTGAAACTTTAGCTATTCTTTAACTTTTGAAAACTTTCTTAAACTTTTGAAACTTTGCTAAAGCATATACTTGAAAATAATAATCACTTGGATCCACTGAAGACGTAAGTACCATCTCATATGCGCGTTCCCTAAAAGGTTGGGGTAGCGAGCCACCAATCCTAATAGAGCAGACCTTGGTCTACCAGGGCCAAGACCTTGGAATTGGACACCTGGATTTCTTTAACGACACCCTTGGACGCCGGGTACTGGCCTTAGAAAATAAAATAGCTTTTCTTTCTTTTCTTTCTTATCTGTAAATGCCTTGGCATTTTCTCGAGCACCTTGCGTGCTAAAATCCCTAAGTCTTGACTTTTGGGGATTTCTTAAGGCCTTGGCCTTTTCTTTTCTTATCTTTATCTTCTCTTTTCTTTTCTCATAGCTTTTCTTAGCCCTAATCTCATATAGGGTGCTTAATCAACTTATACAAACATATAATGAACTAATATCACATGCCAAAAATCATAAACTAAAGAAACTATCTCTTTTAAAACTTTTAAAGGAAATTCTCGCGGAAAAACCGCCTCTTACTGCAGGTGAGCAGTACTTACATTGATATCTTGGACTTACAACCAAGATTGACGTCTAGGACTCGGGAGAAACTTGAGATCTTGGAGAATTCTTCGCGTCTACGCGTTCTCTCGTCGCGGGGATTCCAAATATTGGAAGATCTCTTGGAGAAGAGCCTTGGCCGGCCCCCTAGAGCTTGGTGTTGTTTCGCCCAAGAGAGGAGAGGTCGGCGTGAGGGTTTGGAGAGGAGAGAAATAAAACTTCTCTCTTTAATTACCTATTTATACTTATGGGGGCGGATTAACCTAACTACACCTTAAATATATATCTCTCCATCCTTTATTGTGCTTGATACCCTAGCCCAGCTGGTCGCGCGCGCTCCTGGTTCCCTGGTGGTCGCGGGTTCGAACTCCCGGTTGCCCTTAAACGTTTTTCTTTTTTTTTTTATACTAAACGGACTCGAAAAATTCCATAAAAATATTCTAAAAATCCCTAAAAATATCTAGAATATTTCTAAACCATTTTTAAATAATTCTAAGGACTTTAAGAACTAAAAATGGGAATTTTGGGGCGTTACACGGAGAGTAGGGGAATAACACTTGTACCCTTTCTGAGACCGTAGGTACCAAAGGAAGACACATTTATCATACCGGGAAGAGAGTTTGTCAATGTCAGGATCAAAAGCATGAGCAAAACATATAAAACCAAAGACCCTAGGTGGTAAAGGATGAAGAGACCGATGAGGATAAAATATATGATGAGGTATTTTACCTTGTAGAGTGGAGGAAGACATGCGATTGATGAGATAACACGCAGTAAGTACGGCGCCACCCCAAAATCGATGAGGAACATGAGAGTGGAAAAGAAGAGTCTGAGTGGTATCGAGAAGATGACGATTCTTGCGTTCTGTGACTCTATTCTGTTGGGGGGTATGAGGACAAGACGCCCTATGAAACACACCATGAGACGCCAAGAAGGCTCGAAACGGAGTAGATAGATACTCATGCGTATTATCACTTTGCAAGGTTCGAAGAGAAATACCAAATTGAGTTTTGATTTCATGGAAAAAACGATTGAAAAATAGAAAATTCTAAACGATCCTTCATCAGATATAACCAAGGACAATGGGAAAAATCGTTTATAAAAGTAACAAAATATCGAGACCCCAATGTAGAAGAAATACGACTCAGACCCCAGACATTAGAATGAAGCAAAGCGAAAGAGGACGTAACCCGACTCACAACGTGAGAAGAAAAAGAACTACGAACATGCTTTCCTAATTGACATGATTCACAAGCTAAAGTCTCTAAGTGAGAAAGACTAGGATGTAATTGTTTCAACTTATTAAGACCTGAATGTCCTAACTGAGCATGAATAAGAAGAGGAGATATCGCCGCCGAACCAACAAGAGAGAGTTGGTGAAGCCAATATAGGCCACTCATATCCGAAGTCAATCATCCTTCCCGTACTCCGGTCCTGTAAGGAAACAGAAGTTTTAGTAAAAGAGATGTCATAATCAAGAGATTGAGTAAGTTGACTTATTGATAACAAATTAAAGAGAGCTCCGGGAACATAAAGAACATTATAAATGAGGAGAGACGGAGAAGGATGAACAATACCAACACCCTGAGATTGAGTTTGAGAATCATTTGTCATGGTAACAAAGGGTAAATAACCGGAAGTAGTAAGAGTAGAAAAAAGAGATTTATTACCAGTGATATGATCGGTGACCCCAGAATCAAGAACCCAGGGATCCGAAGATCGAGATATGCCAGCAAAGGAATTACCAATGTGTGCAACGACAACAGTGGAATCATAAGCCTGTCGATCCTCATACTATTTCAGAAAGTCGTCATTGAAAGTCGGTGGGGTCGGATCCGGTGGCAACTGTAAGTGGAAGCTGAAGAAGCGACAGAACTCTAGACGATCTGAGCAGCATGAGGGAATTGACCATGTAGACTCCAACATTTATCAATCGTGTGTCCTGGTCAGTGGTAGTGATTATATCAAGGATGTCCTTTGCCACCCTTATGGGTTGGAAGTCTAGTGTTGCTTCGAGAGATCAAAGCTGATGAGTCAATAGGAACGGAAGGAGGTAACATCAAGACTTTGGCAGAGACACGAAGGAGAGTCGCCCAGGTACTGTCTATGGTAGCTTCTGTGGGGCCGCCTAGAATCTGATCACGAACATGAGAATAATCTGTGGACATACTATATAAAGTCAGAGAAATAAAAAATTTCTTCTGATTTTCAAGCTCTGCAACAGGAGTGGCCGTAAGTGGAAGCAGTTCATTGAAGTCACAAAGCAGGCTAGAGACCGAATCCAGATAAGTTGACATAGAATCCTTAATTTGATGGGCACTGAGGATGTTCATGAGATTTTCACAAACTTGATAGAGTCGCCGAGAGGTATTTGTAAAGAGTTGTTGAGTCTGTGTCCGAACAACTTTGCAGGTTTTGTGAGTGCGGAAGACATCCATAAGAGATGGATGGATTGTGGCTCGGATAATACAACACAACTGAGCGTCAACCTTTTTTCATAGAGGACGATTGACGACTTGAGCATCCTCTTCGGTTTGGGTGAGATGTGTCTCATAATCCTGTCCAATAAGCCAAAGCTCAATGTGAGAGGCCCAAGAGGAGTAGTTCTTACCATCCAACTGCTCGGAAGAGAGCGGTGCAGTGATGTGGTTGGTAAAGATTGAGATATCCGGCTTTGGAGTGCCAGAGGTAGCCATTGATCAGTTTTGAATTGTTGAGAGGTTGTCGGCGTCAGGAATAGGCGCCAGAATACGCACACGGCGGAGGAGCCTTCGGCGTTCGACGGAGGAAAACACACTGCGGGGAACAACACATGGTGTGCAGGAAGTAGTCTTCAGCGCACTTGAAAATGGAGGTTGCGAGCCAAGGAAGAAAAGGAAGGGCTGCCTTGCGCAAACAGGTTGTGGGGAGCGACGCGATCGGGTGCAGGAGCTCGCGACGCGTGTAGGAGAAGAATAGCAGCTTCGGCTTCTCTGGAAAACAACAGTTTTGACTTCTCTGGAGAACAGCAACGTCACGTGCAAGAGAAGAATGTAGTGTCGCAAGGAAGAACAACAACAAAACAAAACATGGCACATAATAAAAAAAAAGGAAGAACAACAGCGTCGCGTGGAGAGAGAGAAAAAGAGAAGTCGCGAGCAGGACAAGTCACGAGTGGGAAAAAAGAAACGAATCGACCAAAATTTAGGGCAAAAGAGAATTTTAGGATAATGGAAAAACTTAAATCTTGTTATCTGATACCCTGTTAAAGAATTTATTTAATGAAATATTACAAGATATAAACTCTATTTATATACAAAGTTAGGACTTATTCTAAAATATAATTAGAACTTTATTCTAGGAAATAAATCAGGATTTTATTCTAAAAATTAATTAATATTTTAAATAAAATATAAATTAAGATATATTAAATTATCCCTAACTATATTTATAATATTCTATCAATGCTTTCGTCACATAAGCCTGTGAAATTCTATATCATTGTCCGTGGATGTGCTTGCTTTCTTGTGAATCTCTAGTGTCATTCCCACACTCTAGTGTAATTTCTAATATCGACTCATGTAAGATTAAGTGAATGTGCACGATTGATTTATAGCAACTGAAGTGCGCAGCGGCAATTTCCGGAATGCTTTCCTCACATGATGAGCATGTAAAATTCTATATCGTTGTCTGTAGATGTGCTTGCTTTATTGCGTATCTCTAGTGTCATTTCCACACTCTAGTGTAGCCGAATGCTTACTTTACGCATGTATTCTATTGCACAATTTTGCAGACTTTGGCGCATGATTCACACACATACTCTTCCAGATATGTTGATCGAATCGCAGTCGACCATGAGCATTGATTAAGTTTCATTCTCACCGGCAAGAATGATTATAAGCTGCATTCAATAAGAGGACTGCAAACAATTGATGATACATCTCAATTAAGATACAAAACTGACTTTTATGCGAAACATGATATATGATCATGCTTATTTGGTCCTCTTGTAAGTATGATCGATTGCCGCCTATGTCAAGCACATTGCATTACAACTTGCCATATTCCATTCTCATTGCGAAAACATTCGTTATTGATATTTTGATTTGCTCATCATTGTCTTCGAAATGACTCCGTTGTGTATGTTGTTGAAGGCATTGCGTGAGATTGATGGACTGATAAACGTAAGTTCAAAATCACCTTCATTGCCTTCGAAATGACTCCGTTGTTTGTTGTTGACTATGGACAGATGTCGATAGTCCTATTGGCTAATAGATTTCCCCCAGGTAAAAAATTAATAAAATATCTTTCATGATTTGTTTGTCTATTTTTAAGGCAGCCATATTGAACCATTAAAGATGAGCAATACCATTTTTTTATTCCAATAGTCCTATAAGCCAATTGTTGCCATCTACTCGAGAGTTATTAGTGTCTGTCATTCTTACACACTAATTATAACATTTGGATTAGTAATTTTTATATTTACCTCTTTCGTGTTGACCCTGAGACAGATTAATAAGGACATTTAGACGAACGAATCATCTTTTACCACCAATTGTTGCCGTCTAACTTCATCTACAAGTATTTCATATCTTGGAAATTTCATTGGCCTAATTTTTCTAGGACATTATAAAAGTACTTCTTGATGTTCAAGATCATCAATATTTCGGTGCAGTGGTAGGATGTTTCTTAACTTTTTAGGTATTTAAAGATTGAGTATTAGTTTCAACGAATTAATGAATTAATTTTTTTTAATAGGTGGCTGACATAGAACGTTGAGTTGATTGACCACTCGTTACGAGCGTTTACCGATTTATTCTGATGGTTGGTGGGAAATTTTCGTGGGATCGAGTCGGTCATCTCAGGATTAATCGGTGTAAGTTGGATATCTTGTACTAATTAAAAAAAATGTTCGTTTTATCATTAAAAATTGTTCCCGAGCTATAGTGTAGTAATAAGGTGCTCATGTAATTTCCCAAGCATTCATGGTTTGACAGTTACGGTGTATTGGATAGTATTTTTCTTTAGTGGGATGACAAATTTGAGATGTTAGGTTGTTGGGTTGTCCGTTGCGAGCACTTTCAGATTTATTTTAATTGTTGATAGGAAACTTTTATGGAGTCGAGTCAGTCATTTTCAAGATTAATTGAGCCTAAGGGTTGAATACTAAGTGATAGCTAAAAATTCGATCTAACATCATATGCAACAGTAAGAAGCTGGGCAGTTACCTTCTCCGTGTTGACCCTATATGGATTGGCGGGGGCGTTGGGGACGAGCTATTCATCTTTTGCCACTAACTAAGAGGCTGGACAGGTAACCGCAATGATGATTCAATTCAATTGCAGGACATATCAAATGCCCGTAATGTTTGAACTATTGATGGTGTTGCACCGTCGTGTCAGAACTTACATGTACTTACAACAGAGGTCATGCACCAAACTAAAATATTCGACAATCAAAAAAATTTAAAAAATAAATTCCTAAAATCTATTTGAATTGTAACTTACAATAAAACATTCCAACATCCCTAAATTTCAAAAATAAAACATAAAATTATTTAAAAACTTCTCATACTTGATGTCGAAATCTAATAATGCTCATTCTATATTTAATGTGCTAAAGGAAAACATAATATTAACCTACCCTTCCTTCCTTTCTTTCTTTCTTTCATCATTTGACAATAATACTTCTTTGTAAATGACATTTCTAGTTTACACACCCAATAGACGCTCTATCTTTCCATTTTTTACCAGAATTTTTATAGTTTGTTCAGAAGCTCCTCTCGAAAGTGCAACATACAGTTGTTCATGGCTAAACACATGATTGCGAAGAAATATGCCAACATTTGGTATTGTTTAACCTTGTGATTTATTTATTATTAGAGCGAAACTCAGCCTTATAGGAAATTGTTTACGTGTCAATTCAAATGGTGGTCCGAATTTTCTTCACTTTCAAAGGCATTTAATGAAGAAAATGTAGGGTATGGCTTGACGGGTTTTCCTAGCGGATACCTAGTCAATTGAGAGACCTCTCCACGTCTACGGATTAAAAATTAACTTGAGTGAAGATCCGTCTCCAATCGATCGTCTCGTGCCGTATCGAACGATCCAAATTACAACTTAGCCTATTATCAAAATTGGCCTTGTAATTTGCTCGACCGCGGAAAGGACGATGAGTTGATCGCCGGCTTTTGTGTTTATGGTCGGGGTCCAGTTAAGAATTTATTCATCATATTTTGAAGTCAAAACAATAAATTCTTAAACATAAAATAATAAGGCATATGACCATGGCACAAAATAGATATAAGGAAATACAAAGGAGCTTAGGGAAAGATATACCTTTCCGATCACCTCGCGGTCTTCTACCTTATGCCCCTCTCTTCGCGGATGTCGTGTGGGCGACGATCTACCGCGATCCGAGATCACCAAGAGCTCCAACCAATCCTCTCTTCCAACCGGTCAAAACCCTAATCCCTAGGGTTTGCGCCGCCGGCCTCCTTCCCTCTCCCTTTGCGCCGCCGACCGCCGGAGCCGACTCCAAGCCCTCCGGACCAGCAGCGCACCTCGAGAGGAAAGTGAAGAAGAAGAAGAAGGAAGGAGAGAACCTACTTCCTTACCCAAACAGCCCGTAAACTCCTCCCTCCTTCAGCCTTGCGGCGCCGCCGCAACCTTTGGTTGCGCCGCCTGCAGTCGGCCGCCGGCGCCTCCTCTGCCCTCCCTGAGCCACATGCAAGGTAGAGGAGATCTCTGCCTTGCTTCCTTGAGTCTCAGCTGGAGCTTGGTGGAGGAGATGGAGAGAACCGAAGGGGAGAACCCCTTCTTCCCTTGTTGCGGTGTCGAAACCCTAAGAGGGAGAGAGAGAGAGAGAGGAGAGGCTTGAGTGTTGGCTCTTGGATTGATTAACTCTTGGTTTCTTGATCTCATAGGGTATTTATAGGGCTAAGGTAGGGACCAAGAGGAGAAGTTGGTTCTTGGCCCACTAATGGATCTAAACCCCGATCCATTAATTAAGATCCATTCCACTAAAGGATCTTAATTGAACTTCCTCACCAACTCCCATATTTTCATATGTACTCTACATATTACAAGTCATCCATCCCCCGTGTTTAAGATCTCGCATGCCCGTTAATTAATTAAATTACTGACAATTTAAATTAATTAACTTCTGGATCCTTGATTAGTACCACTCAACCTTATCAACGTGTCGGATCAAACCACCTGCAGGGTTTAGCACGATGAGCCTTTTGAGCTCATCAAGGGGGTATCATCATCCTGACTCACCAGGACACGAATTTCGTCAATAATCATCGGCACATCATATTATTAATATTATCTCCCAACTTATCGGGTCTATCGATCTAACAGAATAGATCTCGCTCATTGATAAATTAAAGAAATAATAATTAATAATATATGCCCGATATTATTTCAGGATTAAGGGATCGTCCTCCATAATATAAACTGAGGTCTTATCCAATTATCTAGTCAGTACAAATTGGATAACCTCGAGTTTTGGTCCTGCTCAATGTACTCACAGTACACTAATATAGTTCTATGGTCAAGACCAACCACACCTAATTACACTACAACCATTCCGATGGGTTGTCCAATTCCATCTCGGTTGTGGGCCTCTTATTTATACTACGCAAGGAACTGATAACACGATCTTCCGTGTGACACCACACACCATGTTATCTACAATGCAAAGTAAGTGGACTTCGTGCATGTACTAATATAAACAAACACCTAGTGTAGTCGTGATTTTTTTTCATAATAAAGATGTTCATATAATAAAAGTCATGTCTTTCAGTATACACATCTTACAATCTCCCACTTATACTTAAAGGCACTACTGTTCTCCCACTGCCATACATCTGACTCTCATATCCTCCACATGCTGTCAAAAGCTCTAGATGGAAGAGCCTTAGTGAAAGGATCTGCCAGGTTGTCCTCTGATGCAATCTTGGCGACAGCTACTTCTCCTCGCTTTACGATTTCTCGTATCAGGTGGTACTTGCGCTCTATGTGTTTACTCGCATTATGGGCTCGTGGTTCCTTCGAGTTTGTAACTGCACCACTGTTATCACAAAATGATTGTGATGGATCTGGGAAAACCAGGAATCACATCCAAGTCCATCATGAAGTTTCTGAGTCATACAGCTTCCTTGGCCGCCTCCGAGGCTGCCACATATTCAGCTTTCATGGTGGAGTCCGCCACGCACTTCTGCTTGACACTCCTCCAGACAATGGCTCCACCTCCTAAAGTAAACACAAACCCTGAGGTAGACTTACTCTTGTCCCTATCTGACTGGAAATCTGAGTCTGTATAACCCACAGTGACTAATTGGTCTACCCGGTAAACCAGCATATAATCTCTAGTCCGTCTCAGGTATTTCAATATATGCTTTACCGATGTCCGATGTCCAATGCCCATGTCCAAGGTTATTCTGATATCTGCTAACCATGCCCACGGCAAAATAGATATCAGGTATCGTGCACAACATAGCATACATGAGACTTCCTACTGCAAAAGCATAAGGAACCGCCTTCATTTCCTCTATCTCCTTTGATGTTTTCGGACACATCTCCTTGGATAGGGGAACTCCATGTCTGAAGGGTAGAAAATCTTTCTTGGAGTTTTCCATGCTAAAACGAGACAAGATAGTGTCAACATATGAAGCTTGGGATAAGGACAACATCCATTTCTGGCAATCCCTTATGACCTTGATCCCAAGGATGTGTCCTGCTTCTCCTAAGTCCTTTATATCAAACTGCTTTGATAGCCAGACCCTTATGTCTGATAACACTTTGACATTGTTGCCAATTAACAAAATGTCATCTGTTGGTGCAATCTTGGTTAGGTCAGGGTTGACCTAGTTTGACAAAGCTCAGGTGAGCTTGAGTCTAGCAAGCTCGGGTGAGCTTGAGGTGTATGTTTCGATGTTTGATAATGATGTTTGAGTGGTCATGATGTGTGAGTCAAGTGGGTCAAGGTTGACTGGAGACTTGACTGGGAAAGACCTAGTGGAACTAGGTGAAGTCCAGGTAGATCGGGGAGATCGTACGCTGGCATGGCAAAAGACCTAGTGGGACTAGGCAGACCTAGTGGGACTAGGTGAAGTCCAGATAGATCGGGGAGATCGTACGCTGGCATGGCAAAAGACCTAGTGGGACTAGGCAGACCTAGTGGGACTAGGTGAAGTCCAGGTAGATCGGGGAGATCGTGCGCTGGCATGGGAAAAGACCTAGTGGGACTAGGCACACCTAGTGGGACTAGGTGAAATCCAGGTGGATCGAGGAGATCGCACGCTGGCATGGGAGAAGACCTAGTGGGACTAGGTGAAGTCCAGATGGATCGGGGAGATCACATGCTGGCAAGGTGGAAGTCTACCAAGAGACTAGACCTAACTCGAGTGTTAGGCAAACCTGGTGGGGAATCAGGTTAAGTCCGAGCTGGGAGCTAGGCAGTAGAAATCCAGGTTGGTCAAAGGGGTTGACCGGACACTTGGTAGGGGAACCTAGGCTTGTGGAAAGAAGTTGAGTTGGACTCAATCGATTGGGTAATCGATTGAGTCAATCGATCAGGTGATCGATTACAGCAGTTTGTGCGAGGAAGCAGAAGAGTTCTGAATCGATTGGGTAATCGATTCAGGGTATCGGTAATCGATTGGGTAATCGATTACGGCAGTTGCGCGAGAGAACAGAGAAGCTCTGAATCGATTGGGTAATCGATTCAGGGAACTGGTAATCGATTGGCTAATCGATTACGGTTCGAAAACTAGCCGTTGAACGGCTAAATCCTACGTGGTAATCGATTGGCTAATCGATTCAGAAACCCTAGGTGTCGAGTATAAGGGCTTTCGCGCAGGTTTGTGGCTGAAGAACTTCTCCTCTTCTTCTTCAACTACATTGCCATTTCAAGGGAAGCCTTGGAGCTCGTTGCTGCTGCATTTCCAAGGTCCAAGAGGCAATCACAAGCTTGAAGATAGCAAGAAAAGCAAAGTGTGAGCTTATTTGTAAATCTTGTAAGATTTTATCTTGTATTTGCTTTTGTTCTTGTTGTATCTTTGTAACAAGCTTGTAAGAGGTTTCTCCACCTCAAGAAGGAGACTTTCATAGTGCATGAGAGTGTGAGGAGAGTGGATCCTTGGATTAGTCACCCGACCGGGGTGGATACCAAGTAAATCCTTGTGTTAGCGTTTGCTCGAGTCTTCCGCCGCGACAAATCATCAAGGAGCAAATCGGAGCTAATCACCCCCCCTCTAGCTCGCCAATCGGTCCCAACAAGTGGTATCAGAGCAAGGTTGCTCTTCTTTGGACTCATCGCCAAGAGGGCAAGAGCTAGAGGAAGAAGAAGAAGTTGGAAGAAACCCTAATTTCAAGAAGTCATCATCAAGGGGTTTCAACTTCAAGAATGGAGTTTGGCTATGACACAAGGGCACCTCCACCATTCGACAAAGCGAATTTTGGTCTTTGGAAGTCAAAGATCGAAAATTATTTCATGATGGAGATAGAGCAATGGTTTGCTCTAATGGAGGGTTTTGAAGCTCCAACAAGCTCAAAAGGAAAACTCCTCAAGAAAAGCAAATGGAATGAGGAGCAAATCAAGAGATGCGAGGCCAACTACAAAGTGATCAAGCTATTGGTCAATCTCTTGCCAAGCACCATCTTGGACAAGATTGGAGAATTTCAAGACGCAAAAGAGCTATGGAGCAAATTGGCAAGGCTTCATGAAGATCCCTCCACTATACTAAATCAAGAAAAATCCGAAGAGGGAGATTCATCAAGTGAAGAGGACTCGGAAGTTGAGAAGTGCTCAACATCCGAAGATGAAGCTCAAGAAGCCTCTACCTCAAGGGGTCGAAGAGGAAATTCAAGAAGCCTCCACCTCTAGGATTGAGGGGGAGCAAAATGTGTCATTGGCATCGGATCAAAGACAAGCTTCAACATCATATTCCAATGTCAATGAAGAAGAAGAAAGTGTCACCTCTACACCACATGAAGGTATAAGAATTTCAAGTTGTAAAAATAAAGATCATATCATTTGTTTTGAGTGTAGGGAAAAAGGGCACTATAAGAGTAAGTGTCCCAAATTGGTCAAGAAAAAGGTGCTAGTGGCACCCAAGACCAAAGAGAAGCCAAAGGAGGTCGGCCTCGTGGCAAAGAAGGATAAGAAGCACATTGTGTGCTTCTCATGCAAAGCAAAGGGACATTATCGAAATCAATGTCCAAAGGGGAAGAATTCCACCAAGGCTAAAAGGAGGAGCTCAAGTCAAGGGGGAGCCTCCAAGAATAACACTAAGGTACCATTAGGTAATGGTACTTATTTAAATCATGATAATATGCATGCTAAAAATAATTATTATCATTTCAATGCTATTTATCATGAAAATAGGAGGTATGAGAAACCAAAAGAAAAATATAGAGTCTTTCATGCTAGGTCTACCACAACCAAGGATAGGGTAGATTTTAGATCATCTAAGGATAGACCTACCCAATCCAAGGCCAAAAAGAAAAATTACCAAGGCTATATTAGAAAACCAAGCCTTGAGGAGGTAATGATTGAAAATCAAGTTTTGAGGTCAAAACTTGATAAATTAGAAAAATCCCTCAAACGAATAGAAAATCTATTTAAGGGATCTAAGGATCAAAACCTAGATTTAGGAAATCAAGAACCCTCTAGGAGCAAGAGAGGTTTGGGGTACAAACCTAAGACTAAGGATGATGGTCTATCCTATCATAGAGTTCCATATAAATATGGAACTAAATCTAGGTCTAGGAGTCAAGTCAAGGTCACAAGGGAAGCCATCCCTAGGGTTGACCAAGACAAGACCAACATGACTAAGGCTTCAGAAAAGCCTAAGAAAGTCTTTAGGAAGGTATCAAGGGAGTCATCCCTAGTGAATACCTAGAACACCCAAGGAGCACCAATAGGTTTTGGGTTCCTAAGAGTGTGTTCGCCACACCCTAGATAGGTCTAGGGAGTGTCAACTCTAATTGGAAGGGTAGTTAACCCAACCTTGATGAAGTTGACACTTTGGGACATTTTCAAGGAATTACTACCCTTGAAAATGAAGGATTTATTTATTTACTCTAGGAGGAGTAAAATTTGTGCCAAACTATATTTTTGGAAGATTGAACTTAATAAAAATTGGCACAGCTAGGATAGAATCCAAAGATAAGCCAAGTTGGGGAGTTTTGGCATTATCTTGGAAATTAGGGCAAATTTAGGATATCAATGGCTTAGCGATGAGTTATTGATACTTAGATAGGAAATCTAGGTATATTCTTTATGACACTATGCCATGTTTTGTATGCCCTATCACATGCCATGACATCATATTTCATCATTCATATTTATTATGAAAATATTACATGTCATGTCATACATGCATCATCTAGTTATAATTTCTTTTGAAAATCTTAATATGATGCATGTCATAGTCATTAATCATGCATAAATCAATTTTTATTGAACTTAAGGACATTGGCATTAATTGACATCCTAGGTGGATGATCAAAGCTTATAATGTCTAGATAGAAATGCATGAACCCTTAGTTTAGGGAGAATATGACTTTTACATCTCACTAAGACCATAAGTTGACTTGTGTGTATTTTTGAGACACATTAGAAACAAGTGAGATGTTAGGGTGATGAACAAAACTCAAGGTGTTGATAAAGTGCATCAAATTGAGTTTTAGATTCATCAAAACAAGAATTTCAATGAACTCCAATCATTGGGAAAGCTAATGTACAAGTCATGTGCATTTAGCCCAAGGAACATGGTTGGATATTGTTTTTGAAAAACATTTTAAAACTATCTTGGAAAACCTTGGTGAAGACTATCTTTTGATAGCACTCATCATTGATGAAATAGATACAAAATAGAGTAAAACATTGAAGTATTTCAATGGTTTCCAATTTTGTGTCAATCTTTGGAAATGAAGGTTATTTTCATAGAAAACTATTTTTCCATGATAGTATATGGTATAAATAATGTCTACACGAAATTTTAGAATTTTTCGAATTTTGTAGAATTATTTAGGGGTTTCTGAATTTCGGATCTGAAATTGTTTTCAGATTTCAGAAACTCCCAATCGATCAGGTGATCAATTGGGACCATAGCCAATCGATTGGTTAATCGATTGGTCGATCTTTTTGCGAGCACAGAAGCTCGCGTAATCGATCATTTGATCGATTACAGTCATCCGTAATCGATTCGTTGATCGATTGAGGCTAGTTTAATCGATTGGTTCCCAACAACAATCGATTGGTGAGACTGAAAATGTCTATTTTCAGTCCAATGACCCATTTTTGAGTAACCTACCAATCCCTAAACCCTGGAATTACTTTTATAAGTATATTTGGGGTAAATTTCATTGTGAAATCAAAAAGGGAAACGGTTCGGTGAACATTTAAGGGTTAAGGAGAGGTTTTTGGTTCAAGTTTGAATCCCAAAATCTCAATCACCTCAAGTTGAGTTTTTCCTAAAGGTTTTAGGAACTCAAAATCATTGTTGGTGCAATGATAGAGGTTTAGAGCATGTTTTGAGGGGGAGGTCTTCCTTAACAAACAT